>CAEGAD010088900.1:0-17474 GCA_903067055.1 Poeciliopsis paucimaculata
CAATGCACATAAATTTGTTTTGTTTTTCTGTTTATCATGTAAGAATGTTAAAGTATTTCATAGACACCTATAAACAATCTAAATTTTGTCCCAGGTTTTAACAAAATAATTTAAAGGAAAATCAAACACAAATGTGTAAAAAAAGGTCAGAGGTTTGATCATATGTGATACTTAAATATCAGTTGTTGCAATAGGTGATACTGACCCTGTTTTTATTTGGTATAATATCAGAATATCCAGTATCAAACACCTCTAACTGTGAAAGCAGCCGAGTCTGATTTAAGTTCAAACTCTTACCTTAATAGTGAGACAATCCTTCAGATTCTTGCAAGAGGATGAGAAGGACTGAGAAGTAGCAAACTCAAAATATATAAGCTTGTTCTTCATTCTAGGGGGGGGGGGCGGGGGGGGAAGAGAAAATGTTTTTAATTGTTTCCTGTTTTAGTAACAGAGATTTACATGATATTTTAACTGTTATTGTATTTAACATAAACATAAACGACCAAAAACCAAATCCTGAACATGTTGAATCACAAGATCTAAAACAGAAAACCGAGGCCTGATCAGGACTGGATCAGCATTGGACCAATCCTGACCCAGTCCTGTGGTTCTGGATACCACAAGATTGGCTGAATTTTGACAATTCAAACGCAGAGCAAAGAGGGTAATTGAGGATAATAACACCCTCTTATGAGAGTCCTCACCGGCTGTTGAACTTTTGTGGATGTTTCTCTCTCATGGAGTGAAAACGATGAGCAATGGAAGCGTCCTGCACGCATGTACACACATTCACTTTGAATTAAATCACATTTTAGCTCAGATCTATGAGCGCAGAGGGAACTGCATGAACGATTGTGTGATGCCCCTCACCACTCCAATAGAGAAATAGTTATTCATGATCTCGTTTGGTACGGGGTCTCCTGCATCCTGTGGGTTTTTCGCCGTCACCTTGATGCTCCAGCGGTCCAGACGGATCTGCTGACTGTCTTTAACCTCCTTCAGAATGTCCTTCAGGTCCGCCCCCTCGTATCCTTGCCAGATTTACAAGAAGAGTTTCAACTTTAATCCCCATTTTTGAGCTGCAGATGCTTGAAGCCGTTTTGTTTTTTACCTCCTCCCCAGCGTAGACAGCGAGCCATGTCGTTCCCAGTTCCCAGGGGAAGCACGGCAACCGGAGGATGCACTGAGATGTTCATTTTATCTGAAATCACAAGTGTTTCGTTATTTCTTTAAAGTGTCAGCTCTTCCAATCTTCTCTTATAAAGTTAGAGGGATTCATAACACCTATAGCATCCAGGAGCCACCCGACCGTGCCGTCTCCCCCACACACCAAGATGTTAAATTGACGCAGATTCCGAAAAAAGTGCAGTCTAAAAGAACAAATTAGCATTTATTAAAAAATCCCTTAAAAAAATAATGAGCTTGTACGTCGCTGGTTCACTGTACCCTCTAATGGGACCGCCGTTGCTTAAGTTGTAAACCTGACGTGGGTTCAGCAGGCCCTGAAACTTCCTGAGAACTCTGCACAAAACATCAGGCATGAAAATATCCATCACTATTAAACTGAGGTCAGCCCACAGGATAAAGCAGCAACACAGTAAGTAAAAACATGTAGGATCTACTAAATTACAGGTACATCTAAAAATTAACATTAGGAAAAAGTTCAATATTTTTGTCGCTCGAAAGTGAAACTCATAATCAAACTTTATTACACAAAGTGAAATATTTTGAGTCTTTTTTGTCATTTTGATGATTATGACTTACAGAAAATGAAAACCCAAAATTGTGTCAAAAACTGTTAGCACTGTCAGAAATTTAAATATATCACCAAGTTTAGTTGCTGTAAGTGAGTTTCACTTTCTGAAAAGACAAAAAGTATTTAACTTTCCTAATTATTTAGTTGAGCGTGTTCACTCATAGTTTGCTGAACTGAATTGTTTCCCAGTTGCTCACCGTTCACCCTGCTTCCCGCCACTTTTAGGATTGACAAATACCAGCAGAGGATGAGTGTCGAGAATAGGCGCAATCTGAAAAAGGCAGAAGAAATTCAAACAGAATTAGTTGGGCTTTTGGATAAATGTGTAAGTTTACACACAGCCATGGTCAGCAGCTTACATCAACTTGTATGCATATTTGAGATATTCGTTTTCGCAGTGAACATATACCACAACATGCAGCTTTAACAAGTTTCTAACACAAGAACTGTGTGGCAAAGCTAGAAATATTTTGGATTTTCCACAGTGCATCAAGATTTGGAGCGCAGACTCAAATACACCCCCACTGGTGTCTGGATTGATGTCCTTCACCTCACTCACAACTTTTGTAGCTTTCAACAAGCTTCCAGAATATTTCTGATTACATATTTAACATTTTGTTGCCTCAGATAATTAGGCAACAAATTATCTGAGGCAATTTGTTGCCTCAGATAACAAATTAAACAGACTGACTTATTTCCAGTCTGTTTCAATTGAGTTCAGAATAACTCCAGAAGTAAAAAAAGATTTATTCTTCTCAAAATCAGTTTTGGGATCATTGTCCCATCAGAACATTTAGTGATGTCTCAGTTTCAAGCATTGATTTGTTGATTTGGGGTGAGGTGGAAGAACTTCTACCAACAGTATTGAAACAAACTCTCAGCATGATTCCGCCACTGCCGTGCTTCATAGTTTATTCAGTGTTCTTAGGTTATAAAACTTCACTTTGACTCCTTAAATCATACTTCTTGTTAAAGCGCAATCGTTGTTTTAGCATAAAAGTGTTAATTTTTGTGCAGGTACTTCTTTCTCAGTCGGTACCCGCCATGTCAAGGTTAAATTCGCATAGCTGTGGACGGGAATATGACTATTTCAGCTGTTTGTAGTGCAATATACACCTAATGTCAGATGGTTGAAATACAACAGGGCGTTCCAACAATGCAATGATCCCAAATACAGAGCAAAACTAATTTCAGATGCGAAAAAGAGGCTAACATTAACAATAAAAGCTCTACCAGAAGCAGAAATGATAAATTGCGATGCTGAACAGATTCAGTAGTACCAGACCTGCAGGATGTGGCCGTCAGGAGTGACGCTCAACAGGTTGGTGTCTTCCTCCTGCAGCACCAACACAAAGTTAACCACAAAGATCCTAAATGTAAAGCGAAAACGTGTTTTCTCGTTTTACCTTTGAGACGGGGTAGATGACCCACGGCGGCAAAATATGATCCTTCAGATCACCACAGTCACATTTCGGTACACCGGGCACAACACACTCATCGTGGCGCTTCAAAATAAACCAGATTTGGTAACCATACACGACCCCGTCTACGTTCAGGTTTTACGCCAAAGTATCCAAAGAATCGTCCTCACCATCTCCTGGCACCACACGCAGTGCTTCCCTGCTAAAGTCTTGATCTTCTTGAAGCAGACCTGACACTTACTGGCATTACAGTCAGCTTTGATCCAGTCATGAGTTGCTTTCTGAAGCAAAACAGAAGCACAACCGCTGAGTATTCTGTTGCATTTTCATTTTATTCATTTAAAAACTGGTATATCTGAAAGTTCATGTTCTAAATAAATAAAAAACTAAGTTAAAAGAGTCATTACAGATCAGCTGTGGAGGGTTTCTGCAGCTCCGATTTTACTTTTTTTGATAAACATTCACTTTGTGAAGATATGTGAACCACTCAAAACTAATAATCGTTTTATAGAATCAATTTTATCTTTCACTGAAAAACCCAACACTACATTGATTAATTGTGGACAAAATACCTTACGAAGAAATTATTGTTCTTAATAATATCCAACGATGGCACAATTATTGGCATCCCTGCTGCCAATACCTTTGTCAAAGTCCCTTTTGCCAATAGGACAGCATGTTGTCTTTTACTTTTTTATTTAATTCTCAGTTTCATCACCAACCTTTACAGCAAAATTAAGAAAATAGTACAGCGGAAAGTACATCATGAAACAAAGAAACAAAAAAAAGTATGACAAATCAACAGTGTTTAAAAGCAGGTTTATTGATCCTGCTTTTTATCCTGAACTTTTTCTTTAACATTTCATTAAGTTGCAGTATAAATGGAGAGGTCTTTGACTGTTTCTCTTTGCAAATTTTCTCTAAATCTACAACTTGTGAAGAGCCAGACTCTCTTCTGGAGGCTCTCATTAACTAAATATCAATATAACAATATGGTTTGATTTCTTGCATTTTCCTTGAACGACTGAACTGAATTTCCAAACTAAAAACACGAAAAGCTCCAGTAAAAATCACATCAGAGCAAATCAGAGCTTAAAAACTCTGATCAGAATAAAAAAAGTAAAGCATAATTCTAAAAAAAATAATCCTTTAGTTTCATGTATTTAAAAGACTACCAACAATTATAACTATTATTTCTTAACAATGACTTTCTTACCAACTCAATAAATTAAATTAAATGCTAGATTTTTGTGTGTCTACACAACAGTTCGTTGATTTTAAGCCTTTTTTTTTTTTTTTTTTTTTTACATATTTTTACCAGGTGTGCCAACAAATGTTCCCACTGTACATACAACACCATTAAAGCATGTTCCTAATACTCCTTCCTCCTGAAGACAAAGCACGTCTGTTCAGCCCACTGCAACATGACTCTGTAAAAACCTGTAAGCTCTGGCACTGACGCCACACGCTGAAAAGGAGATGGAGCAGACCATTGTCTGTCCTTACGCAGAATTAGGACATTTACCAGCTGCACAGAGCAGACTGTGCCAGCTGTAATCCGCACTTAAAAAAACACTGATGGGCTGCACTGGCTGACTAATACTCTATTATGTTCTCTGTAGTCAAAGTGTTTACAGACACTGTTGGGTAAAAGACAGGAAGTGAGGCAACAATACTGTCTTAAACACATCTGGAGCTGTGATTTAATATAAAACTGAAATTCACTTATAAACAAAGCTGGAAAGCAGAAATAAAACCAAATTGGTTGAAGTGAATTAAATTAAATTAAATGCTAGAGTGAGGTTTGAAATTAAAAGCAAAGAGTGAGGTTTGTGTTCCTTACGCCAATTTCCTCTTTGCTTTTGACGAAGGTCCGAGCGCATGGCTCGGGATTCTTGTTGGCACACTGGTTGTGGACAGTGTAAGCACAACCTACAAGATAAAAAAACAAACAAGACAGACACATCAACAGACCAGGTAAGAACATCTGAAGGAGCTTGACTGCCCCCTGGTGGCAGCTGCGAGCTCTTACAGTTGCAGTAGAGTCCCTGCTTGCCGAGGCCGAGCAGCATGTTCTCACACACGCCGCAGTAGGTGGGTTTGTTGAAATGTTTCAGCCTCCAGATGTGCTGGCCGTCCTTCTCTGTCATCTGAGGAAGGAAGAGGAAGAAGCAAAGTTACTGACAAAAGAAAAAACACTTAGGAAGAGTTGAGTCCTGAAATGAACCGGATTGAGTTTTTAGACTCAAGGCCACATTAAAGGCTCAATACATTAAAGTATTACCAAAACTTAATTTATTTCGGTAATTAAAGTCAAAATGTGGAACTCATGCTCAGTGTAATCTTGTTCAAATATAAAGACTTTCAGCTAATGAATGACTCAGTTTCTCAGGCAATTAGAAAATACTTCATATTTGTTATTAATAACAAAATAAAAGGTCGTATATGCACTCCGTATGCTATCTGGGCTTCTTCTGCAACTTTTCTTCCACTAAAATTTCAAGTAATATGAAAGCTCAAGCTACACTTTTTCTATGACTGTGTACACCACAGGTGTCAAACTCCAGTCCTGGAGGGCCAGTGCCCTGCAACTTTTAGATGTGCCTCTGCTGCACCACCTGAATAGAATAATTAGGTCATTAGCAAGTTTCTGGAGAACTGATCTACACAAGCAGGAGGTAATTAAGCCATTTCATTCCAGTGTTTTGTAACTATGGCACATCTAAAAACTGCGGGACAGCCGCCCTTGAGGACTGGAGTAGACCAAAACATAAAGTCTGTCCATTTTTAAAAAAAATCTATTTTTACTTGCCTTACTTAATATTTAAATTTTATGACAGCCACATTTTTTCATTTCTATTTTTAAGCTGTAATCACCAAAATGAACGTAAATAAAAGTTTGATGCATTTCACTGTATGTTTACAAAACTTGAGCATTAGAAATTTTACTGAAATAAATGAAATAAGTGCTCACCCTCAGTCCAAGCAGCACAAGCAGAGGAACATTGTTCATGCCTCCCTTGACCCATTCCTCCAGAGTGACAGTCCCACTGTCGTCAACATCTATTGCAGTCATCATGTCTTTGAGAACCTAAAGCATCATTTTATCCCGTTATAAACAGGACATTTATCCTTCATATTACACATATTAAGGGAAGCAAAGAATAGAAACAGAAGTTATACTGGTCTCAGTTCAGTCACGTCCCAGCCCAGGTAATCAGCGGCTCGCATCATCTGTGCAATTATACGATCCACTTCCTGGAGATGAGACCATTCTCATGAGTTTTTACATAATCTTATCCATCTTAGTCAGTGTGCAAAAACAGATCCGACGCAAAGATTAGATTAGAAACAAAAACAGCCAGAGCATCCAGTGTAGCAAAGAGCAAAACATTTCTCAAAAGAAGAGTTAGTGTTAGGGTCTCTGATGCAGAGTTTGGATTTTGACTTTTAAACTGACCAATCAGAGCTAGTCGACGGAGTACTGGTTAATTCTGATCTCTGGTCCATTGATACTTGGAGTACTTAATTAAAGGTAGATAAATGGTTGGTTTAATGGTCTGATCTGAATATCTATGTCCATAAAATCAACATAGGTTATGTTATTGCATTTGTAGACACATAATAATGTGAATTCTTAGGTTTTCTGCACTAAATGACTAACAGTGTTATTATCCTGTATTTCACTGCATTTGTGTCGATAACCGGTCACAGCTAATCAAAGAAAAGAAGATTATTTAGTCAGTGGGTGATTGATTAGTGCATCTCTAATAATTTTGCTTTTAAATTAAAAGTAGTGTAAAAATTAGTAAATATGTCTTGTCTTTCTTTTCCTATTAAAGCATAAAGGTCCCATTCATACTTACAGAGCTGTCCAAGAGTCCATTTCCATCTTTGTCATAAAGTTTGAAGGTAACTGGAACCAAACACAAAGCTCTCAGTCATTTCTACACAATCGTTTTTAATTAATCTGTTCTGGAGTAAAAGGTAAAATGAACCAACACTCAAGCTTTTCCCGTGGCTGTCCTTCCTCCAGCACTGAGAAGTAGCAGGAAACGTCCCGGAGAAAAACCCCACCTGAAAGGACAGACACTGGAAAGCGTTCATTCATTACATGAGATTAAAACAAGACAACTTCACTTTTAGACTTTAAAGTTTTTGTAAAATGGGAGAAAACGTCACAGTCAGCTTTCTGCTGGTCAGTGAAATCAGAGCCTGCGGCTTCATTCATCTGACACAAAAAGCAAAAAAAAAAAAGCAAAAGTAAAGCCAACAAACAGGTGCAAACTGTCCCTGTAGCATTCCTTTATTCAATCTCTTTAAGGAAGTACGGAGAATCCCAGTCATGCATAAACAGCATCCTGATGTCCCTTAGTTACAGAAAACATTTCAGGTATTTTAATGAATTACCTGCATGAGGCGTGGACGTTTTCGGAGATCCGTCTTGCTCTGCTTGTTGAAAATAGTTAAAGAGCTTTTGGCAGAAGTTTGGAGGGAAGTGCTCCACTTCCAGGTACGTCTTCAGGAAGAGACAGAAGCCCTCCAGACCGAGGCACTGAGCAGAGACACTGGGTCACTTTTATACTCACTCTGAGAACACAGCTCTATTACAACAAAACTTCTGAGTGTCTAAATTGAATCATATTTTCTAAAGACTTTGTAGTACACTGCGTGTCTAGATGTTTTCGTTCTGATCCCTGTATGAGTCCAGATAACTGAAAAATTGCACTAAAATAACTTTTATTGACCTCTGGCAGGTTGACATAATTTTTTGGAGTCACATAAATGTTTTATGTGACATTAGTCGTGAAACTGCAGAGGTTCCTGCAGAGGTTTTGCTCCAACTACTACAAGAAAAAGTGTCAAAGTACTAAATAGAGAGAAGATCAACATTCACATGACATATTAATGTTCACTTGTGTGTCAAAGGAGACATTAATCACACATTTAACGTTTGGTTTTAGAGTAAGTGTTTTTCCAGAATTCAGAATTGGTGAATTTAGTCTGAACTCTGCTGGCTGGCTGGCTGGCTGGCTGGCTGGCTGGCTGGCTGGCTGGCTGGCTGGCTGGATGGATGGATGGATGGATGGATGGATGGATGGATGGATGGATGGATGGATGGATGGATGGATGGATGGATGGATGGACGGACTGATTAAAAAAGCATTAATTACCTCTCCAGAAGTGTGCTTGGCATATCGACCACCTGGATGAAACTCCTTAATCACATCTTTGACCCTCAAACCGCTTTCTGCAAGGAGGATTTTGGACACGTCAAAACTTAGGTGATAAACTTCAAATGAATGCTAACTTTTCTGCATCTGAGCTGATTCTAACAAATCCTACAATACAACTGATTTTATCTAATTGCAAATCCAAATCAGACACATGGTTTGTTCTTGTTAAAGCACAAACCATTGTGCTTTAACACAATGGTGGGAGTATCAGTAAGTGGGGCCATGAATAAACTGTGTGTGTGTTTATAAAACATTCATTTGGGTCCCACAGTCTGAGCAAACACACACTGCCTCTGAGAACATGGTACATGTAATTATCTATTCATCCATTATCCAGTGTCCAAATAAAGGCCTACAGACCCATTTCATTTCTACCAAAGCCTTTGAGTACATAGAGTATTTTTAGATTGGTGCAGCTTCCCCATCAACAGATCCCATATAATTCAGCATCAGCTGTGACCCCAGAGCCGCGGCGTCCAGTTAATGGCTTCTCCAGTGAAGGTGAACGAGAGTTGACGGGTTCACAGTTCACCCAGTCAGATGGCGCTCGAGGCTGCCGTCACTTTTAACAGGATTTAAATGGCCGATCTGATGGGTGTGTGGACTGGTCTCGTCTGAATGGACTTTGCTCACCTCGCTTATCTTGATTAGCATTTATGGACCTTTCTAATACTGTTCTCAGTCTGCAAAAGTGCAGGATTACTGAACTATTTGGACACTCACACAAAGAGACCGGTGGGTGTGTCCACTCTTGACATACAGGTGAGGCTTTATTCAGCTCTTATTGAGCAGCTTACACCAGTTTACACTAATTCATAAATAAACACACCGGTCCTTGCGAAAGTTATCAAACCCCACTTTGAACTTTTCCAAACTTTTCTTACATCGCAACCAATATAATAGTTTGGGGTTTTTCATTATAGTTTAGTTTTATTTCGTTGTGATTTTCCGTTTACCTAATTCAGTTTTTAGAGTGTGTTTGCTAGCTTTTGCTCATTATTATTAGTTATATGTTGCTTAGTTTCGATTTAATTTCTATTACTTATAGTAGTAGTACTAATTCTGCACCTAAAAATGAACCAAATTGTTTTGTATTGTGACTATGTACATATCAATTGGGTAATACTTATCAGCAGATACCATTTTCAAAAAAGTTATTCAGTTATTGTTGATCAACCAAATGTCTGGTACGTTCTCCCACTTTTGCTGTCGCCATTTTGCAGATTAGCTTAAGTGCTGCCAGGTGGAGTATGGAGAGGCGTAATTTATCGACAGCTGACGTAAACTGCTTGTGCGGGGAAAAAAAATCTATTTCATGTCAGTTCGAAAGGCTAATAAATAGATTAATAAACATGAAAACAAATAATAACTACAATTTCATTATATTTTAGTTAGTTTCAAATATAAAGGCACAATATAGTTCGAGTCAGTTTCAGTTTTTCCCCAATAATTACCGTTTTTATGTATTTCAGCTAACAACATTTTTTTTTCAATTACAGTTTTCCTTATTTTGTTAGTTTTAACTAACCTTGCTTGCAACCACAATTCTCCAAGTAGCATAAAACAGTGAGCTAGAGGAAACAATAAACAACATTTCAGACATTTTTACAAATAAAATCCTAAAAAGCATGGTGTGCCTTTTCTTAGCCCCTCTGAATCAGTACTTTGAAAAGCTGCACATCTTTTGGGTGACGTCGACAGCAGCTTTGCACATCTAGACGCAGATATTCCTGACCCTCCTTTTCTGCAAAAGCAGTGTGGAGAGTCTCTGTAGATATTGATTTTAAAAACTTGCTGCAGGTTCTCAATTACATTTGGAGCTGCACTTTGACTGGGCCATTCTAACACGCTGCAGAAACACAAAATGTTACCATTTTGTTAGTGCAAATACCTTTTTACACTTTAAATAAGACAAAACTAACTTTTTAGCAAGGTACAGAAGCTTGTTTTAAGTCTTTTTGTCCTTAATATTGACAAAAAAAAGTGCTTGTTTCACTTATAAAAAGATATTTTCCCCATGCTCCTCCTGAGATACTGAGGGCCTGACAACTGATTTTCTGACTAAATCTCTCCTCAGTTTAGGTGGACGACCATGTGATGGTCAGCTTGCTCTGGTATCCTTCTCTTTCCATCAGATTATATAGAACATACTTCATTGTTTTATAACCTAAACATGCTTTATGCTTCTCCACATTGTTATCTCTGTCCTGTATTTACACTGAGATTAAATAAAAACATGTAACTACTGAAGGCAGCTAAACGGGTGTTTATGGCGAAATTACTACATAAGCATGCAACATGAACTCATATAATTACATAAAAATATGTTGAAGTTTGATAATAAGTGAAACAAGAACATCAATCAATCAAAAATTTAACTTTTAAAAAAAAATAATTTTACAAACGTGAGTGTATAGATTTTGTAATTATTGCCATAGATGTAAGAAGAGAGCTCACCTTCCATGTAATGCTGCAGCTGGATAAAGTCCACAGGAGTCAGGGTACCTTCTGTGTCATCAGCTGAGGCCATGATGATCTCTCCAGGAAAAACAAGACAGAAACCCAACAATAACCAGACAGTCAGCGGTCTGACAGAAAAAGCGTCGGATTTAGTCTCTCCCTGTTTGTTACATGAACTGGTTTGTCTCCATTCCAAGCCCTGCAGCATGCCAGTGGTGTGTGTGAAACACGCCTCTTTTCAGGGATAACAATCTACCAACTGAAAGTTTTTTGTTTGTTTTTTCTTCAATAAGTATTGTTAATCAAACCAGACAGTGCTATCTTTGTTTTCATGTCCTAAAAGTTGCAGCAGGCTGCTGAACTGTTGCACCACTAACCAGGAGCTGCAGATAATAATAATAATAATAAACTAAACCAACCCCAGCGCCAACAGGTTGACAGGCTGCTTGAAAAATGTGATGTCCCATTAACTTAATCATCAACCCAAGCTGAAGATAAATCAGCAATTAAAGCCATCCTTTGAAAGGGGGCGCATCCATCAGAGAGGATTATAATGTGAAAGCGGAGTGACTGTCGGTGGCAGGGCCTTTACACTCACCGGGACGGCGCTCGGTCAAAGTCACACAGGTGTTCAAGCAGGAAGAAAGGCTGAACCCTCCAGGACTCTCCAGAAAACTTGGCTCTCCGTCTCTCGGAACCAAAACCGCGCCGGAAGCGCGTCAAAACACAACAACACGGTCCCGAGCGCGGATAAGGTCAGCAGGGAGCTCTGGTGCCGCGGCTGCCTGATCCTTGTGGATGAATTTCAGCCGCAGTATTAGCGGGCAGAGCCAGTGGGATTAAGAGTGAACGGAGGAGGAGCTTTCAGCGACATAATTACAGTTAGTGGCACCACGCAGGCCCCGCCACTTTGTTTCTTCCCACTACTATTCGGTGCCATTTGGCCTTTGTGACTTTATATAAAGTATTGTTTTTATTATTTTATTATTTAATGTGATATAGAGCTCATTAGGCAACAAGAAAATGATATTGCTGAAAGCCTTTGTACTACAGGGATCAATTATTCACCATGTTACAGGCAGAGCAGGACAGAGACTAGTTTACTAAGTGACATTTACTTGAGTACATTTTTAGGGAAAAAAAGTTAGTTTTTTTTGTTGTTTTTTTTTTTTACTAAACTGTACTTTCTACTTTTACTTGAGTAATTGTATTATGAAGTATTGTTTTTTTTGTTGTTGTTGTATTGGTGCCTTTTTGGTATAGGGAAGTTACACGTAAAAGACGAGGTGAATTAAATTCATTTTAGCCCACTTTTTCTACTCTACTTCTGTTCAAATCTAGATTAAATTTTAAATGCATTGCAGTTCTTGCTCTATGTCATGTGAATTAAAATTAATAAAAAAAATATATACAATTATAGTTCCCTTTTCACCCGTTTTTGTTTGTAAAATGACTGCTAAAAACAACTTATTACTAATTAGTTCCTCGATATTTTAGACTTCATGGAAACCCAACGTTCTTATCCTAATAAATATTATAAAGAATTGTTTCTATTTAAAGAATTAAAAGGGCCACTCAACCCTGCAAGAATTCAAATGTAGACAATAGATGGATTGGTGTTTTAAATGATTAAACTATTAAAAATTTTGCTAATTGGTGTATTTTAAAAAACTTGCTATAATGTTAATAATAACTGAAATAACATTTTGTTCGCATTGAAATAGCAATGTATTATTTTTACAAATAATTTAACAGGCTGCAATGTATCCTGTCCTGTATCAGCATGAGCCACCACTCAAAAAATGACGGTGCTTTTTAAACCTGAAGATGAAAAATGTTAATTGAGCCGCTAGAGGGCGACATATATGTAAAGTGCAGATGAGGGTAGAGGTAGAAGAAGATGCGCTTAACGCAGATGTTTACGTGTTTACGTACGCACACTTCCGTAGCTCTCTGAGAGAGGAGCAACCGTTTCCAATTTGACCATAAATACAAAACTGTCTTGAACTTCCGGGTTTTCTCTCAATACTAAAATTTAATGCTAGATAAGCTCGACAGATCAATATGATCGGAGAGATTTGATGGTGCTGTGACCGCGAGATTCCCCTCGCTCTTCGCGGGTAAAAGCTAAAGCTAGCAGCGCGTCATTGGAGGTAATTTACTAAACCATCGGCTGATCCGCAGGCAGTTTTGTCCTCTGTTAATTCAGAGCTCAACGAAGGCAGTCATGGCCACTCGGCGTCTGACCGATGCCTTCTTGTTAATGCGGAACAATGCGATCCAAAACCGGCAGATTTTGGCTGAGCAAGTGAGTACATACGACCCCCGTCTGAGTACACGTAGCAATGCTGCGGTGAGTGCTCTGCATCGTTTTGACATTTTACTGTGTGTGTTTGCATGTAGTTAGTCCCTGAGCCAGTGTAGCTAGAGCCACCTGGGTAGCCGTAGATATCTTGTGTTGTCAGAGCTGATGTTGTTTCACTTCATGACTGATTAATGACAGTGGATCAGGAGGACCGCGCAAGGATGTCTTATTGCCCGTAGAAGCTAAATCGCAGCTAAAAACGATGAACAAAATGACATTTGTGAGATATTAACCACTGCTAAAGTCTGTTTTTAACACTGTCTAAGTGATTCGTTGCTATTGAAAGTTAAAAGATGTTTACATGTGTTCTCGTCTGTTTAAAATCTGTGCTGTAGTCTCGGTCCATCCTGTGTCTGTAGCTGATTTCTTTTGTGACTCAGACATGTTTTGGATTGGCTAAGTCAGACCTCTGTTATTTTCATATGTACTTCTAATTTATTAAAAGATTAGATCAATATTCACATCCCTTGAACCTTTTCGACTTTTTGTCAGGTTACAACAAACTCATACTCATTTTCACAAGTGTCTAGTGGAGGCAAAGGGACACATGTTGCTTGGTACCAACAGGTTTTCATCAACAATTTCCCATCTATTTTTTTCATTAATTGTGACATCCTTCATTGTCCTTGTTGAAGCAAACTTTCCCCACAGCATGATGCTGCCATTACTATGTTTCACCCTGAAACAGGGTTTTCAGGGGGAGGTGCAGTGTTAGTTTTTTTTGCCACACATTTCTTTTATTATTTCACCTAAACACCATTTTGTTCAATAATTCTTCCACCTGAACCTTGGATCCCTCACTTCTGATTCATGCTGTCCTTCCACGGTCTGTCAGTTCATGTCTTAGTAGGCTTGCATACTCTTATTTTGAGGTTTCTCTGATATATTCAAAGTTTTGAGTATTTTATTACAGCTTTCTTGAAACCTTTTCCTTGGCATGACTGCTGTGTTCTCTGGTTTTCATTATGTTAATTGTTCTTTAACACCTTTTTTTAACAAACACCCCTCATAGAACATCTGCATTAATACTAATATGAAATTACATACTGGTAATTTGTAAAACATTTGTAAATAATATATCCCATTTCACAATTATGAACTATGTTATAGTCTATAAAATAAAATTGCGACCCAGTACGTTGAAGTTTATGGTTGTAATCTAACACCAGCACTTAAAAAAAAGTTCAAAGGCAACATGAATACTTTTCTGAGGCATTATGAGAGACAAGTCATCACATGGTGTGGAATCAAGATCTCTCCACAAAGGTGCAAAGTGAGTCTAAACATTTTCCCTCAGAGCAGCTCTAATGGAAGGCAAACATTTCTATCTGAGATCTTTCTTCCCAAACTTCTGTTTTTCCAAAAGGGCTAACGCGCAGCTTGAAAACCCAGAAAGGGCAAAGCTTGGTATCAGATTACCAGGGAGCCTAAACAAGGGATAGTTGACATTCCTTGTCTGCCTGCGATGAAAACTTCATTTATTGTTGATCATCTGATGTGATAAATTTCATTTACAGGGTGATGTGAGTCAGTCTAGAAACACAGCCCATGTTATAAATCCTGATGTTTGTATGCATGCTGAAACCTTTGCAGAAGTAAAGGCAGAAAACCATTCCTCTTCTTACTCCCTGAAACATTCTCTAAGCTGTGGGAAGTTCTCAGCTGCGCCTGTCACACTCTGCTGTGAACATTTCCACCACATACCTGCTCAGCTCACATTCTCTCATAGAAACGCGAACAGATCAATGTTTCCATTTATTAGATTAAAACCCAGTGAAGGAAAGCAGAGTATTTGCAGTCTGACATGCCTGGTGCAGGGGTTTAGTTGGTATTCTAAATTTTTTTTTTTTTAAATCAGTATAAATAAGAAAATAAACATGTAGCTCACCAGTTGTTTACATCAAAGCAAAGCTGGACTAATTTTACAGGAAATAGTCAAGTTCCCCACAACAAGCAAACACTTTATTTTGTGAGGATGTAAAGATTGATCATCCATTTTTGGTGATAGTAAACTCATATTTTAAAATGTCAGACCTTTATTAAATGTAGCTGTTTTTCAGTGTTATGGTTTCATTCCACTTTATTAGAGAATACTAACAGAATTTCAATGCCTTAACAAGGTATTCATATGCTTTAAACATTTTAACATTTTGTCACACTACAACCTTTAAACTCAATGTATTTTATTGGGATCTTATGTGACAGACCAAAACACTGCTGTAGCGATTATTTAAAATGCAGTATGGTACTCCAAACTTACCAAGACCAGGGAAGGCTAGCAGTAATTAGAGAAGTACCTGAGAGGCCTGGCGGTAACTCCAGAGGAGCTGCAGAGAGCCACAGCTCAGGTGGGAGAGTCGGTCGACGTTAAAACTACTGATATTTGTATTCTTCACCTACAGTCTTCATACAGTCTGACTGAGTTTGAGCTGTTTTGCTAATCAGAATAGGTGAACGTTTCAGTCTGAAGACATGGGGAAACTGAAAAAGCTGTAATTGCAGCTAAAGGTGGTTCTGAAGAAAGGGTTAAGTAATAAAAAATAAAAAAAAAACATTCTCCGCTTTATAAAATCCCAATATCGTACTGTGACGTCTGTGATTATTGTGTGGGAAAATTTAATAAGAACTTAATGAGAACAGTATTTATTTTTATTTTCTTTCTGTATAGGAGCTTACTCGATCTAACTCTGTCTCTCAGGGATGTAGTTGATTTATTGCTTGCACTAGTAACACACTTGTGTACATTATGAAGGACTAAAATGAGCTGTTAGAACTAATAATGCTAATTTTTAACCGAAAATAGACGGCAAACCTTTTTCTTGGTATTTGCAGGGTTTTTTTCTGCGTTTCAATCTGTTACTTCTGCTTCTCTCTCTTTTTGCTTAACCTGGCTGGATGGAAACACTCTTCTCTCTGACAATCACATTAGGAGCTTGATGAGGTACTACTGTTGTTTTCCCTTCATAAAATTAACCAAATAAAAGTAGAGCTCTACAATCATCACACCATTTCATTGCTACAAGAAACA
Organism: Poeciliopsis paucimaculata; assembly: GCA_903067055.1. Lineage (NCBI taxonomy): Eukaryota > Metazoa > Chordata > Actinopteri > Cyprinodontiformes > Poeciliidae > Poeciliopsis > Poeciliopsis paucimaculata. The sequence goes on from CAEGAD010088900.1 coordinate 16,268, forward strand.
TTTTTATACTGATGTCTGTTTTTTTTTTTTTTCTAAGTTGGCTGATGACCGGATGGCTCTGGTCTCTGGGATCAGTCTGGACCCGGAAGCTGCGATCGGCGTCACAAAGAAGCTGCCTCCCAAATGGATAGAAGGGGTCGACGAGGTAAATCTGATCGCCGGTCGAAAAGTCTTCAGAAACGAAACAATGCAACGCGCAGCATTGATTTTTGACTGCTGATCTTTCAGATCCAGTACGACATCACACGGATCCAGCAGAAGATGAGGGACCTGGCTTTGCTTCACGACAAGCACATGAACCGTCCAACGCTGGACGACAGCAGCGAGGAAGAGCACGCTATAGAGATCACTACCCAGGAGATCACGCAGGTGCTTTTGTTAACCGCTATCCCATCTCAATTGGATCAGTTTCGGTTTGAATTACAATTCACCTTTTTATATAATTTCCATACTCTTTCATTGGTGTTCAGATGAAGAGTGGAATCACTAACTTGCCCACGGGAGCAACTTACCTATAGTTGCAGAGGGCACTTTAGGACACAGGTTAAATTACGTGGTGCATTTTTATCATTGAACAGCAAATAATTACTGCATTTAAAAATATTGATATTTATTTATGCTCCCATGAAAATAACAGCTGAGAAACAAAAGCAACAGACTCAACAATACTTTTAGTTTTTGAGGTATGTAAACATCTTATATTTACATACCTATAGTCACTTTATTAACTTTATAATCATAAAGTTAACAGTCAACTTTATGACTGTTAAAAAATCTCTGCTGAAATTTCCTTTTAAACTATTCCTAATTTCATCAATTTGTCTGCTGATTTTCTCAAATAAATAATGTGATAAATGGAGAAACATGACTTACAAAGTGTGACTAAACATGATTTAAAAGTATTGTGCAGAAATCTGAATTTATTTATTTCATTGCTTTGAAAATGATTACTGGTTAATAGGCCTGTCGCGATAAACGATAAATCGATTAATCGAACGATAAATTAAAACTATCGACTTCATTTCAATTATCGGCTTTATCGTTTCTTCCGGTCTTTTTCTCTTTCTGTTTTTGACACTGAATGACAAAAGGTTCAACTCCGGTGCTTCCACTGACCCTCGCTTCCTCATTTCCTTAGTGTAAGACCCAGCGCACTACACGATCTTAGAGCTGTCGGCCCATTTTCAAAACCAGAGAGACACATTAG
>CAEGAD010088907.1:0-21397 GCA_903067055.1 Poeciliopsis paucimaculata
CCGGAGAACCCGGAGAGAACCCACGCATGCACAGGGAGAACATGCAAACTCCGTGCAGAAAGACCCCGGGCCGGGAATCGAACCCAGAACCTTCTTGCTGCAAGGCAACAGTGCTACCAACTACACCACTGTGCAGCCTTATGCACATATACTTAGCCATATTATCTATGTTTTCAAAAACATATTAATAAATGAACTTATATATTCACTAACTTGGCTTAGATTTCAAGAAAATGTAGACGGGCTCTGGTGAATTATTTTGAAAATACGAAAGTTTTGCTTGTTCATTTTCCTGTTTGTGCAGCGTCATCTTTGTATGTTGACTTCAAACTTATTATTTTTAAAGAAAATCCTTTGGTAAGCTGCTGTGGCGTTGCACGTTCAGCTGACGTCACAGCAAATAAACAGTTGTTTACGTGCAGTACCTCTCGGACCACTAAGGGGGGCCCGCGGACCACCACAGTTTGAGAAAGACTGCTATAGCTATTGTAACCTTTAAAGTTGGTTTGTGATGTGCAAAGTTAAGCGTCTAAATACTTTCTGAGAGGTAATATTATGGCAGGTTTTTCACAAAGCGTCTTCTGTCTGTCTGCTGTTGTTCTCAGCAGAAATGTCGATCAACTGCTCTTCCTCCATCAACGCGTCTCTCTCAACCGACCGCCATGACAGCTTGCATGTCGTCTGTCGGCTCTTCAACTGCATCAGCTCCACACTTGGTGCTCATATCATCAACTCCTTCGTCTTCACCAACGTCTTTGTAATTCTGCCCCTCTGCGTCTTCATCCTCTTCACGTCTCTCAAACAGTGGCTGCAGGGTTCCAGCAGGACGACGAGCTACTCGGATCTCTTTACGTATCACATGGTCGCCATGGAGCTGATCAACGTCTTTGCGTTCATGGCCACATTTTGTGGCGTTCATGCTAAGGTAGAACTGCTGACCATGGTGGGTATCGGCTTTTTGCCCATCAACTTTTGCGGACAGCTCATTTTTCACACCCTGACCTGCATGGAGCGTTACCTCGCCATTGTTCACCCCATGACTTTTATGAGTCTGAAGAATAAGAAAAACATCAGAGTCAGAAACGCCGTCCTGGCCTGTGTGTGGCTGCTCACCTTTTCTGTCATTCCTCTGATATCTGTGGTGGGCAGCATGTTCATCGTCATCGTCTCTTATTGTGTTGTTCCCATGGCCATAACCATCATGTCTTTCTGTAGTATTTCTATCCTCTGCACTCTAATTCATCCAAAGCCCGGGGAAAGAGGCGGAGACACACACAGAGTGGATCCAGTGAAGCTGAGGGCTCTCCGCACCATATTGGTCATTCTGGGTGTGCTGCTTCTCAGATTTGGAGGAAATATTTTAGCAGCTTCTCTCGACAGGGTTGTGACTCTTCAAGAAAAACAGAAATGTGGGATATTGATGTGCGATTTCTTCTTCTCGCTGCCCTGCAGCCTAGTGTTGCCTCTGCAGATTCTGCACAAAAGAAAAAAGATTAAATGCTGTTAAAAGCAGCAGAAAATGAGGGCAAATACATTATTTTCTTATTTTTGCTATGTTGGCTTAGTTTTGCATTAGTTCGTTGATGACTAAAAGACAGATTTTTATTTTAGGGAAGATACATCATTTCTAGTTGATAGTACGAAGTCCATTTGCATAATTATATATTTTTATGCAATTTTAATTGTATTTGTAACTTTATGTGTATCTTTTCCAGTTTAACAAAAAAGACAGAGAACAAAATAATCAGAAAACATAAAGCTTAATAAGCCTTTGCTCAAACTTTCAAAGGAGAAATGAAAATGATTTGTAAATGAAACATTCAGGAGTTAATGGTTGTGAAACAACATTTATGTCTCAAAAAAAGCCTGACTTAATTAGAGAAAAGAAACAAAACATTTTAGAACATTTTTTACAGAACGAAAGGCTCTAAAATTCTTCCAGTGTGTTCAGTAAAAAAATTGGTGGAGAAGAAGAAACAAAACTAAAAAACTACTAAGTTAAACAAGGCGAACAAGTTTTCCTAGCACAGCTTGTACAAATCATAAACTATATATTATTTTACTAACTCAGTAACTGACACTGCTTTATTTTAAATCATGACACATATAATAACTATAGTTAAATTTTTTCATTGCTGTATAAACATTTGTTCTGTGTAAATTTGCTGTTAATGTTAAAATAAAGCTTTGTTTTCTTTGTACTTTGCTGCACAGATGATTTGAATGCACAGCAGGATTTGTTGATATTTCCATTTGAACCCTGACAGACTAATCCTCCAGTTCAGAGAAAAATTTAAATAAATTATGTCTGATCAAATCAGCTTTTTCATTTGAATGTGCTTCTCTAGTTTCAGAGTCATTAGACAGAATAGATTCTCTACAACCTAATGAAACTTTGCTTGTGAAGTTTCTAAAAACATCAGCTCAGGAACGTGACAACAATCCATCATTTGATGCAGAAAAATGAATAAATGTGACGTTAGAGAAATATAAGATGGATGTTTACATATAGAAAGTATCCCTGACAGTGGAAATGATACGCAGGACATTTTCCTAGCAGACGACGAAGGTCTAACGTTTCATACGGGTTTTTTTTCTCTGCTCATCTCTACTTTGCATACTGGATGATAATACAGAAAAACACAAACTTTTGGGCTCATATTGAACTCTTACCACAAACACAATAACATTGACTACACCAAAGAATCAACTTCAAAAACTGCAGGTGAGTTTCTCTGCTTGACCTGTTTTTAAAAAAAGCTTCATATTTAAGCCGTAATTTTGCTTTACTGTTTTGAATTAGACCATCTTTGCAGTATTTTAAAAAAAATAAGAAATTAGACAGAATGAATGTTTTAAACTGGGATATCTGGGGCGAACAGAACATCTCCGACTTTCAAACGTGTTTTTTTTTTCTCTTTATTGTTTATTTTTTATTTATCATTTCCATTTTACAGTCAGCGTGTCGTTGCACCCTACATGCAAATACATAAAATTATGATTTGCGCAATTAATCAATCAGTCAAAACAGAGCTATCATTTATCCCCAAAATATGTTTTCAATAAATGTAATATATTTAAACCTAAATGATCACCAGTGGAAATATTTTAATTTTTAAAAAAATAACGAGTGACTCTGTGCTGGTTTTACCTCATTTTTCTTAAACAGTCAGGAGACACAAAAAAAAGAAAAAAGTAACTGTAAAAAAGGTCAGATTTTCAATTTAACAAAAAGTAAAACAAATTATTTTAAAATCAGAATTTGGAGAAAAATTGACACAATTCTATGGAAGACGATCAGGTCCACTGAACAAAAGCCAGAATTCTGACATAAAAGGTTTTTTTTCCCCATTGTCCCTAATCCTCTGCTGTACAGAGAAACTTTGTGAGTTAATACAGTAGAAACAGGTAAGTGCTTCTCTTAATATATATAAAGCATCCATTAGTATTGGTAAACAACACAGACACATCTTTAGAGACGTTAACTTTCTTTCCTCTTCTGCAGCCTCATCGTTGCCGCCATTATGCCACTGAACTACACTTATTCCTCTAACGCCTCACATGGCGTCCCTGCTCTCGCGAACTCTTCGACCATCCATGACCTCATGTTCAGGTGCTTGAACTCGGGAGTTGGCTCTTTCAGCATCTCTGCCTTCGCTGTCATGTGTTTCCTCCTGCTCCTTCCTCTCTGCGCCTACGTTCTCCACCTGGGACGCCAGCGACTGCAGCAGCAGCGTCCGAGCACAGCGGCCAGCCACTCTGACGTTTTCACCTACAACATGGCCGCCATCGAGCTGATGAACGTGACGGGCTCTGTGCTCTACTGCGGTGGCGTCCACGCTCATGTTTCCGCCCTGGTGATGATCGGCGTCTACCTTTTCTCCGTCACCTTTTCGGCGCAGCTGCTGTTTCACGTCCTGACCTGCGTGGAGCGCTACCTGGCCATCGTTCACCCCGTCGTCTACCTGGGCTTGAGGAGCTCCAACGGCATCGCCATGAGAAACCTGGTTGTCGTGTTTTCCTGGCTGCTGTCCTTCACAGGGACAGCTGTCATGTCTTTGGCGAGCCACACTGTGATCACCATCGTGTCTTTTTGTATCGTTGCCTTTGCTGTGGTTGTCATCGCCTTCTGCAGCGTTTCTGTCCTCCGGGTTCTGGTCCGTTCGGGACCCAGAGAAGGTGGAGGGGAAAAACACAGAGCTGGCCAGGTCAAACTCAGGGCTTTCCACACCATCATGGCCATATTTGCAGTGCTGCTGCTGAGGTTGGTAGGGAATATTTATACCAATATCATGTATGATTCTAAGCTGCTGGACGAGGCGCAGAGATGTGGTTTGTGGTTGTCTGAGTTCTGGTTCTGTTTGCCCAGCAGCCTGGTTTTACCGCTGCTCTTCCTGCACAGAGCAGAAAAACTACCATGTTGTAAACACTCTGTACCGGCAGATAAAAGTTAGATCTACCTGCTTTTACATTACAACCTAACACAAAGGGGGCCTATTATGCAACATTCATGTTTTCATTTATTTATGTTTAATTCTATTTGGGGTTCCACTGCTTTTAAAAACAGACCAAGACGTTTTTTGGCAATAAGATAAAGATTTACGATGTGTGGAAAATGAGCCACTTCAAAAACCTTCTGAATGGAATGTCACAATTGAGTTCAGCTCGTTACCTAGCAACCCAAGTGGCGCTCCAGCCCCTTTGGTCAACTGGTTTTGCCGCTGTATGTTTGTACAATGGCTACTGGAAGAGACAAGTGTTTAGTTATTGACTTACCATCCAGAAACCACTTGCTGCATTTTTGTTGACTGTGCAGGAGGCTCCACTTATGGTTTTCAAAGATGTTTGGTTGTATAATTGCACTTCTGTTTGCAGCCATTTTGAAGTTGGTTTGGGGGGCGTGGCCAGCAGCAGGCTCTTCGGATTTAAAGGGACAGTCGTCCCACAAACAGCTCATCCTGAAAGGAGTTTGATAACTGAAATCTCATCATCTCAGAAAGATTTTGTGCAAAAATATAATAAACATGTTTTCTATGCCTCATAGACTCATGCTAGCCTGTTCAAGGAAGCATAACAGATTACTTTTAAATAAAATTTACATTTATTGTTGAACTGTTATCTTTATATTGTTTTCTCGGTGTAGAACTCATGTAGCTGAAATAATCCGTCACCATTTGTAAAATTAATGGATTTTATTAAATGAGCCACTTACTAAGTTTTTCTTGTGGTTGGTCTTGTTTGTTTGTTTGTTTGCTTTTTTAAATTTTCAGGAATAAAGACGATCAAAACTATTTGTATTTAAAGCATCTGTACAATCTGCATGAGGATTATAAGGTGCCTTTAGTAAATTGTACTTATATTTCATTTTTTTTAAATGCCATGAGTTTTATGATATCTTTGAATGTTGGTGTATTTTTCTCAGTGGTATTTATAGTTTGTGATTAATATATGCTTTGTTTTGTTTTGAATAGAAAGGATTTCTACTCAATAAATAATCTCAATGTCAGAACATTGAACCTTACATGAAGTTTTTGCATAAACATGACTTTAGATTTTTCATTTCACCCTTCTGGATCGATGCACTGTGAAATAATAAATGTTGGGATAAATAATCAATTAAAGACTCGTTGCTTTAAAGTTGGTCTCAGCAACAACAGTGATAGCACAGAACAGGTTTGCAGCAAAGACATCAAAAGGTGAGGCAGTAAGAAAAGTTTTACTCCATCTTTGTAAACTTGATGCATCACAAAATAAATCAATTGTTGTTGAATAATATGCAAAACTCCTGACAAATACATATGGTGAAAAACACACAGGTGTTTTCAAAGCTGCAGTGGAGAACCGTCCGGAGGGTCAGCAGGTTTTTTGTTTTCTTTATTTTACCTTAACATTAAGACAAATTGTCAATTTTTATGTTATTTAAGAAAATATAAATGTTAGCAGTAGATATGAGATTCAACTTTAATATCAGAGTTGTTTTATTGTTCCTTTACATTTTCATTTCATAAAACATTTTTTAAAATAAAAAATAAAAAACTGAGTTTTGGTTTTAGTATTTAAAGGCAGGACTTTCTGTATTAAAATGGCTCACTTAATATTAATACAAGTTAATATTGTTAATGTTTGATTTAAAAACGGTGATTTGACACACATGCTCTGAACGGTTCACAGTCTGTTCAGTTTAAATGCATTTTAATGGGTTTTAAGCCTCGAAACAGGTTAAAAACTCACCTGTTTATTGTTGCCTTTGGTTAGGAATAACTGGAACAATGATCAACAGATGATTTGCTAAGCTCTGATGTTTATTGCTTGTTTCATAACTGATGAGTTTATGATGTTTTTATGATGCAAAGCACTTTTTAAAGCTGCACAAATAAACGTAACAACTTGAATTGCATTAAATTTAAACCTTTCTTTTTGTTTTGTCTAGTTCTGACTCTCCCTCCAGACATCCGCCATCATGTCTCTCAACTCTTCAAACGGCTCTCAGATTGTTCTGCCTTCCTCTGTTTTGGGCATCTATGAATTTATCCTCGGCTGCTTCCAGTCAACAGTCGGCATTTACAACATGACAGCCTACACTGTCATCTCCGTCCTGCTTCTCCGTATTTACATCCCGATTATTGACGTGGGACGCCGGCGTCGGCGCACGCAGACGAGTCACTCCGATCTGATCACGTATCAAGTGGTGATCATCGAACTGGCTCATTTAATCAGCTGCATCTTGTGCTGCTGTGGTATCTATGCTGACTTCCCGGATCTGATCGTCGTCGGTTCCTACTTCTTCCCTTTCAAACTGACAGCACAGATCCTGTTTCACATCCTGACCTGCCTGGAGCGGTACCTGGCCGTCCTTCATCCCGTCACCTGAAGACGGCCAACATGATCAGAGTCAGAAACGCTGTATTTGGTTTTACTTGGTTTCTTTCTGCTCTCTCAGTCAGTACCATGAATGTTGTAGATGAGCTGGCTCTCATAGTCTTAGCCATAAGTACTATTTTCGCCTGTTTACTCGTAATTTTTTCTTCTGCATTTCTGTTCTTTGCGTGTTGATTGAGACGAAGCCAGGGGATCGGGTCGGCGACCGTCAGCCGGTCCACCAGACCAAGCTGAGAGCTTTCTACACCATCATAACCGTTCTGGCTCTGCTGCTGCTGAGGTCTGGGAGCAATTTATTGAACATACTGAGGCTCAATGCAGTGGAAATGGGGGAAGACACAAAGTGTGGGATGTGGCTGTCCATACTCTGGTTCTGCCTGCCCAGCAGTTTGGTTCTTCCTGTCTTGTTTCTGCAGAGAGCAGGAAGGTTAGCCTGCTTCAGGAAAAACAGCAACTCAGCTCAGAGTTCTGACTAGGAAAGATTTGAATGTTTTTCTGTACTTGTGCTCATGAGAGGAATTTTACATAACGCTTAGATTTATAATAGAGTTTAAATCTGGTCGTGAACAGCAGTTAGGTAAAAACTAGTTACTGTCAAGACTCTGGGTTTGGTTTTGTGTACTTCTTTGTTTTTCCTTTTTTTATTTATCAGTTATGTTTTAGTTCTCTCTTCCTGGTTATGTTTATTCTTATTTATTTTCTTATTCTTTAGTCTCTCAGTTGTTCTGTGTTTCCACCTCACTTCCCTGCGCCACCATCGTCTCTCACCTGCGATCCGTTGGATTATCAGCCGTATTTAAGCTGCTCTTTCTTCACCACTAGTCGCCGGTCTGTTCTCGTTATTCTCCTCCTCTTCCCCCAACTCTGCTGCGTGTCTTCAGTTTTTGGATTTGGTTTGAATGTCAACTGGATGGATTATTTTAAAGCATTGCTTTCTTCTGTGTGAAGTGGAAAAATTAGTTCCTTTATTTCGTAATGAAGTCATAATTGTTGGATTTGAATAAATAACTCCTTGCAAATAAAACAACATTTAAAAATGTGTTTGGGAGCTATGGAAATATTCTTATAAGAAAGGATGATCAAACAAAAAGGCAGCTTGAGGGAAAGTCAAGTGTATCACCATGACAACCAATTCATATTACCTTCACTGTTTCAAAATTTATGTGAAAGCAAAATAGTTGGGGACAGTTTCTGTACTGACAAGCGTCCTGCATAAATGGTCAAAATAAGAAAACACTTTTATCGCCTCACAAGTGTAAATTTGTGTTTTTGTTAAACCAGAAGGATCATAAAACAATATGGCCAAATAAAAATGGAAGAGCAACTTTTCTCAGTTTTCATCATCAGACCTAAATTTTAGAAAGAAAAAAAAAAAAAAAGTCTCGAAAACATCAACTGCAAAAAAACGTTAATTTATTCCCCACTGAACAAATTTCCTGGAGTTAAAAGTTGGAATTTTCTGATTTTATTATTATTATTATTATTTTGTGAAAATATGTTGCTTCAATCAAAGAATAATCTATTTGATGGCTTCTTATTGGTCCTAAATGACTAGATCGGGTCATGAAAGTGGTAGAAAATGCGATTATTAAACATGACACTTTGTTACTATGGAAACTCAAAGTTGCAGACAGACGTCATTTCACCTCTGGTGTTTTCCAAACAAGAGAAACATTTTTTACACCAAATATGTTTTATAAAATGATAGCTTTACTTGAACAGGCATTTAAGTTTCCACAGTTTCACTGTTGCACATTTAAAACTGGTTCGTTGGAACCGTTCTTGCTGCATGCCAGTTTTCCTGCTCTGTGCAGAAACAGGAGTGGTAACACCAGACTGCATGGGATGTTAAACCACGTGCAGCAGGTCATTATCAAACAACCTTTAATTCCTATTGAAAAATACACAACTTCCCAAATAATGATGAAAGAAAACCTGAGCAGCAGAACTCCCAGTATTACTACAATCACATTAAATGCTCTCTGCTTGGTTTGGTCCATCTTCTCTTTGTGTTTGCTTCTTTCTCCTGGGCCTCAAAACGCAGAGAACAGAAACACTGCAGAAACCAACTACTGCTAGAGACAAAACCAGGACGCAAAAGCTCACGATAAAGAAAACTTTTGACATCTCCAAAGCCATTCCCCCCAAACAAAACAACCAAACACATCCAATGCTTGTGTTTCTGATTCGGACGCCGCTCTCGTTCCTCCGGTTCCGGTAGCTGACGGGATGAACCGTTGCCAGGTAACGCTCCACGCACGTTAGGACGTGAAAGAAGGTCTCTCCGACCATCAGCAGATTTGAGTCCAGCTCGTAAATCCCAGCAGAGCAGGCGCCACACCCAAACAGACCGATCATCTCCATGGCGACCAGGTGAAAGGTGAAGCAGTCGGAGTGGCTCAGAGCCGCGGAGGAGGAAAACAAAACCTCCAGCTGCCTCCGCCGTTGGCCGCAGTGGAGAATGAAGGTGCAGACAGGAAGCAGGATGCAGATGTTGGCGATCAGGAACGAAACATAGAGCAGGGAACTCGATCCGGTGACGTAACAGTGTAAGTACGATGGTGTCGTTGGAGGATGGGAGAACTAACGGCATTCTGGAAAGAAAAGAGATAAAAGAAGAAAAAAAACAATTCAAATTTGGAAAAGAGAATCTATTCGCTTGTTATTTGATTTTAACATATCATCTCTTAGAAAATGTTTAATGCTCTTTTATGACTTTGTATTTTTGTGTTTTTATGATGTTCTGCACTTTGATCTGAAATGTGATATATACATAAACTTGGATGATTGATTTATTGATTTTTTTCATTCTTTATTTGAATTAGTAATTATTGACATCACTTTTTATGTTTCAATTGTGTCTCTGCTTTTACCAGAAGCACTACCAGATCCAGATTCTTTACTCTTAGAAACATTTCAGTATCTAAGACACTAAGTGTTTTATACAATCAGTGTTTATTTAGTAAAACTTTACATAAATTTAATATGGATCCAGATAAATAAACAGATGAGACAAATTGAGTTTCACAAGCTGGACGTTTATAAGCCACATTATCCAGCTTGGAGGGACGAGTTAAAGCCAAAAATCCCAAAAACACAAACATATTTTAGTTTAGTATCTGATGTAAATGTCTTAGTAAACTTTAAATAACACAAAACAAACTAGCAAGTAATGTTTCAGCAAGATGTGGCTTGTTTTATGTCATCAATTTTTTAATGTACATAAAAAGCATAAATTTCACTGGCAGCTTTTTCACTTCTAACTTGGAAAAATGTCTTGCTCAAAGTAAAAACTGTTTTTATTTTGCAGTTCTTGTTCATTCAATGTCTGAAAAGTGAAGACTGGAAAATCTTCAGTTTCTTAGAAACCCATCAGGTTTTACAATCCCTGGGTTAATATTTAAAATTGTTCCCTTTTTCAGTATTTAAGAGCACATATTTTTCTAAACGTCTGAACTTTGAACTGCTTGTTTTAATTCCAATATAATCTGATTATAAAGTGTTTTAATTTCTGACCTTATCAGTGTGCAGCTCTGTCCTTCCTCTCTATCTCTGCGCTATGGATCATTATGTTACGGTTCAGTCCTTTATAACGTAAATTCAAATATAGTTTATTTGCATTAAGACAATGACTGACGGCAGACAGATAACCATTTTAAATTTACAATATAAGCCCTAAACAAACACAATTCAATATATTCAGAGATATATATTTTTTAAAAAACAATTTTGTTTATGTATGTCCATTTGTTTTATTTTATTACAAACGTTCTTGCATGCTGAATGCCGAATGGATGCAGAACAAGAAACTAACTGTTTTGTGTTCTTGTGTAAAATTTAAATAAACTACTGTCATAAATAAGCAATGCATTGTGTTTTATTGTGATTATTAATTAAAGCTGTTACATTTTACATGCAGCATGTTGTATTTTATGGTTTTTAACAAGTCTCTTTGCTGAACAAACATCTTCTGTCATTTTTCCAGCGTTTTCAGTTGTAGGTGTTCTTGAACTAACACGACTCACAGTTCATGACATTTATTTGAATAAATGCAAAGTTTTTCCCTCATCACCTGCCTGATGTTTACTCACCATTATGAATTTTATCCCTGTTGTCAAACTTACACCAGTTATGGATTTGATTTTCTTACAACTTGAGCATTAACATGTTTCAAAATATCTCTGAGGTTTTTATTTTTGTCTAACAATAAGGCAACAAGCAATGGAAAAATATTCATATCAAATCTTTAATCTGATGGCACCAATATAATCATTTGAGTTTGATTACTAAGGTTTTTAACAGATTAAATATAATTAAATGTAAGCATGTTCAACATTGTAACAATAAAACAATTTAATTATGATTCATTTAGATGTTATACAGCGTTCAAAATCCAGATCAATTTAATTTCTTAGACACAGTTATGGCATTTTTAAAGAAACAACTGACTTTGTTTGTACAATTTGTCCTAAAACTGCTAACTCTGCAATTCCAACTACTGTATTTTCCGGACTATAAGTCACACCAGCCATAAAATGCATAATAAAGCAGGAAAATACATATATATAAGTCGCTCCGGAGTATAAGTCGCATTTTTGGGTGAAATTTATTTGATAAAATCCAACACCAAGAACAGACATGTCATCTTGAAAGGCAATAAAAATAGAATAGAGGCAACAACAGGCTGAATAATTGTACGGTATGCTAACGTTACATGACANATAACATATTAAGAGTTATTCAGATAACTATAGCATAAATAACATGCTAACAAGTTTACCAAACCATCCGTGTCACTAAAATCATTAAATCTTCATCTTCGTGTCGCTTGTAAACAACTCGGCTAACTCCGGACGTAGCTTCTACCACACACATTATCAACACAGGCCTAGAGCGCCCTCTGGCGGTTTAGTGTGGAAATAACATGTGATATGATATAATAATGTGTTAATAATTTCACACATAAGTCGCCCAGTTTGGCTGGGGGTACAAGTCGCACCCCCAGCCAAACTATGAAAAAAACTGCGACTTGTATTCCGGAAAATACGGTAGTTACAACTATAGTGTCTCATCTTCATCTTCAAATTATTTTCCTTTTTCCTCTTGTTGTGTTGCCTTGTTAAGTAGCTCAGGGAGAAATTAAAGTTGCACAAAAGATATTTTTTCAACATTAGAATGAAATCAATAACAATGTTGCTGGTCATTACAGGACGGCTCAACAGAAACAAAATAAATAACATTTAAACATAGATCATTTACATTTGTAAAAAGCAATAAGAAGTTTTACAGAAATTTAAGAAAGAAGCCAACATCGTTGCAAAAGAACCAGACGTTTTCCAAACATTTGAGCACAAAACTGGAACCGTCTCATTACGTTATATAAAATGAAGTAGACACATAACACCTGGGCAAAACAATCTGAGAGTCTAAGGAAAAAAATGTGATTAAAGTGAGGAAAATATTTCTGGTGTTTAAATCTCTGTTGTAGTGCAAAGGCGATTGTTTTTAGGACATTAAACGGCGCCACGGTTTCATGTTACAGCACTTTAATTTCCCCGTTCTGTGCAGAAAAAGCAGAGGTAACACTAGAATGCAGGGCAGGTTAAACCAAAGGTCATATGTCATCAGCAAGCAGTTTGACCTTTGGTGAGATATGTGTAACACTGCCCAAGACAAACACCACGCACACCTCACCACCAGTACTCCCAGTATGGACAGGATGGTGTAAAATGCCCTCAGCTTTGACCGACTGATCCTCTTCGTCCTCTTCCTCTGCTCCCCCGGGCCCGGCTGAGTCAAAACACAGAGAACAGAAATGTTGAAGAAGAAGACACAAACCAACGCTAAGGTTATGATGCAAAGATTCAAAAAGTTGAAAAACTCCTCCATCAACAAACCAAGCTCCACAAAAGAAATCACCCAAATGCAGCAGACGGTCAGCGTCCTGATCGCTCTGTCACTTCTCAGCCTGAGGTAGGTGACAGGGTGAACAACGGCCAGGTAACGCTCGACACAGGTGAGAACATGGAAACATAACTCTAAAAACCAGGTAAATGAAAACAAATAATACGCCGCCAAAAACGTCTGATAGTGATGACAGAAAATTCCAAAAATCCCGATTAAATGTCCTAAAACACCAATCAGCTCAACGATGACAAAGTGGTAGGTGAAGTAGTCGGAGTGATTTGTTGTCGAGGAGGAGGCGAAGGACTTCAGCCGCCATTGTTGGAGGAGATGGTGGAGGATGACGATGGAGAGAGGAAGGGCGAGGAGGATGCTGCTGATGAAGTAGGCGGTCACCATGAAGGAGCTCGGTCCAGAGAGGAAACACTCGATGTCTAACGGCAGGCGGGAAACGTAGAGGACGGAGTCGTTGGAGCGAGACAAAACGCTCACAGACATATCTGGTGGAAAAACACAGAAAGCAAAAGTTTTTCTAGAAATTTAACACTGATTTTAGTAAATGAACCTGCTTGAAGGACTTTATTTTACTAATATGTTCCCAAGTGAATTTCTGGGTCATTTTAAATGTTTCATCTGATTTCTGATCTACAAGAAACACTTGTTCATTTGTATGGTTCATCTTCAAAAGTGAATATCTGTTATGAACATTATGAACAACCTGACCATCCTCTTACGAGACTGAGTTGGGAAAACAGAGAGTCTTCAGTCAGAGGCTTCTTCAGATTCCCTGTAATACAGACTGCAACAGGAGATCTTTCCTGCCGACAGCCGTCACGACCAACAATAACACTTGGAGGACTTTTAGTTAATGAGCTACAACATTTAATTTCCCTTTGGGATCAATAAAGTTTTTTTAAGTTGGATTGAAAAAATATTACCTTCAGAAATTAGAAAGACAGCGACCTTGAACACAGGAACCCTGTGACTGTGTTTGAGCGTCCTTTCTTTAGATTTCTGCTCTGTATTCCAAATATTTGGCAGCGATTCTCTCTCCACCTCTCTGCATAGAGTCCAATTCAAATATCAAGAAAAGAAAAACAAGCAATGACAAATAAACAAGGACAAACCAGTGTGGATTAATTGTATGCAAAAGACATGCAGTCAGTTTCCACATTACTAGCGACAGTTTTAGTCATTTATTAGATTTATTGCATTGCAGAAACAGATTTATGGAGAAAAAAATATCCAAATTATGACCAATGTTTTCTGGGTAACCAAAACAAACAGAGCCAACTAGATGTGGCCCTGAATTTGATTAGGAAGAAGTGAAATCAGGGGCCTCGCGTCGTCATATGAATGTTGCGTCAGTAAATATATGTAAACATTTTCAGTCGACAACAAACCAGAAAGCATCAAAACTCACCTAAATTCACTGAAACATGACTTCATTCAGTATTAATTAACCCATTTGTTTCCCTTTCAGTATTGTTTCAATCTAAATTATGAAAATGAACATTTAGCCTCAACATGCATCCAAAAATGACGGAAAATGTGAAAAGATAACCAAAAACGTAATCATTCATCATGTGAAACTGACTTTTAAAATCATATAACTACGCCATTCGCTCATCAGCGACAGTTTTTAAGTCGTTTTCCATTTCTATCTGAATCATTTTGTACAAGCTGTGGCAGCCTGGCTCTCATCCATAACATGTCAGGAAAAACTCAAATATGAATTGTTTGCATTATTTTTGATGATATGAGACCATCGGGTTGGAAGGTAATTCTAATAATTTCCACATAAATGTGTCAGCACAGTAAGTTTTTTGATTAATGATGCAACTGCAGGTCATTGTGTTCACCATTTTTACCTTGATGTACAACTAACACAAGATGTTTAGTTAACTTCTTTACTATTTTTCTCAATAACTTTTATGTAATCTAATTAATCATTTTAAAAAACATCCATCAAATGGACTTTAATGCTAGTTGGAGGGATATGTTTGGATTTGAATACAACATCAATGTAGATGCACAAATAAGGCCAAAGTAATCATTTAAACTGATTGTTTTAAATAAGCAAGAAGTCAATGCAAATCCAGAAGATTTGTTTTGAGGATTAAAAGCTGCAGCAAAGTTCAGCCAAATCTGGTGACATATCTGAACGGATAAAAACTCAGAAAGGCTCCAATAAGATTCGTCTATTTTTGAATATTATATCATAGCAAAACCTGAAATGTTAAGATAATGCAGTTTTGATGATTGTCACTTTTCCGCAATTATGTTTTTACCTACGATTATTTTCTGCGGTCTCTGATTGGAAGCAATATAGTGTTTATTTATTTTTATTATAATCCAGTTTATTTAATGTTGGCGTGCTTTTGTTTTGCTTCTGCACTTGTAAACATCTGTCCCCTTTTTGCAGAGCAGAAGACTTAAGATTTCTCAGGCGTTGAGTATAAATGTTCTCTAATAATTAAAAAAATTAAGAAGTAATCACTACTGATGCAGTTCAGTTATCAACAGTCTAATCAACAACATAGTCCATGTAAAACATAAAGATTCTTTCAAAATCAGTTCAAGTTCTCAGTTTTTTCCTCTGTTTACGTTATCGGACGATGTAAGATGTCATTTAGCCAGTTGTAATTTGTTTTAATGCAAATAAAATACATTTGAATTTTCCTTAAAGAGACTCACAAGGGTTTTGATTCAGTTTGATTTATGTTCAGCATTTCCATCTGCAAACAGACCAAGAGGAAGAAAACTAATAAGGCCTGTGTTTTATTACTTTTTATAAAAACATCGGTTGTTCTAAATCCACAAAATATATTGAATTATTCATCATGCAGATCCTACTTCAGATCTTGCAACAAAATCTGGAAACATGTTTTAATTGTGAAAGGAAAGAGTTGGAAGGTATTCACACAAAAATGCACATGATTCACTACCTTTATTTTATTTTTTTACTAATTATGCTTAATTTGAGTATACATGTAAGAAAATGAAATGTGATTAATTTTGCATGAAATGAATTTAACTGAATTGTTTTGGATTTAGTTTGACCTGATTGAATTAACATTAATTTATTTGGGTTAAATTAAATTCCGATGATATTTGATCCTCAGTCTGAATACTTTAGGAATTACTGACTCAGAAATCAAACTGAATATCTGCATAAAAAGATTCAAATTCACTGCAGTTATTAAACTGGATATCAGACTAAATTTATCCAAAGAGTTTAACATGTGATTTAATCTGATTTGATTAAACTAGAATGATTTAATCTGCAACTGACATGAAGGAGACATAAGATTTGGCTTTGATTTTAACTGAATTAAACTATATTTTGAATAAGTGGATTTTTCTTTCATGTAAGAATTGATAAGAATAAACAAACCTATTAGATAAAGTGAAAAAACAACCCTGAAACCATTAAAACAGACATAGTTTGTTAAAGCTTTGTTTAAATTTCAGCACTCAGTTTAAGAATCACACATTTATCTGCTATTATTTTTCACTTTTTGTTGCAAAAGATTTTCCTCATTTTTCAGTTTCAGCTATTTTTTTATTTTTATCCAAATCCCAGAATATTGAAATATTTTTTTCTCAAATTCCTGCAAGTTTGTTTGTGTTATTGTCTGATTCATTCCCTGATGAGTTTCTCTCTACTATTGAACATTTGTGCAATTAAATTTAGTGTAACTTTTCTGAAAACTTAAAACTGGAAACAGGAATGTAAAATAACAAAAACCAAAAAATCCAACCAGGATAAATTGAATTATGTAAGAAAATTGACGACATGTTAATACATGAGAAAAATTCAGACTTAAAAGATGCTTCACCAAACAAAACAGTTTGCAGAGGTGCTGCCTTATTTAGTTTCTAATGTATTTATTGTTATGTAATAAACACCAGGTTGGTTTCCACAGTGGAAATGTTTACGTTAAATGGGCTCCTGCTCTTTGCTCTTTCTTTCTCAGGCATCATGCTGAACTCTTCCTCCTCCTGTGACGACTCCCTTCTTCATCCCAACTCTTCCTCCTCAGGCCGAAGCTGCCTCTTCGTCAGACCAACCTCCATCGTCTTCATCATATTCATCAAGTTGTGCATCTTCTGAAACAAAAGCAGCAACATTTGTGGAGTTTTCCTTCCTAGTGGCAGCTTTGGCGGCCATCTTCTTCTGCAGCGTTTTTGTTCTCCGTGTTCTGATTCGCCCCAGCCCGGGTCGAATGTGTGGACCAAAAAACCCGGATGGACCAATCAAAGCGAAGGACATTTATCACAGTTGTGTCCATCCTGGGAGTGCTGGTGTTGAGGTTCGAGTTGAATCTGGTGGTGAAGCTGCTGTATGTCGTAAACAAACCAACTGACCGCGTTATGTTGGTGTCACTGATGTGGTTTCATCTCCCAAGCAGTCTTGTGCTGCCGCTTTTGTTTTTGCATAAGAGCAATAAATGTCTGCGCCTGAAATCGTGCCAAAAGTAGTAAGTTCATTACAAAATATTCAATGTTTGTTTTCATATATCAAAGAACACCCACAACTTTAATTTCATCGACAACTTGATGTGGATTCAGTAAACATTAAACTGTCCCTGTACAAAGCAGCTTTGTTTGCACATAACTTTTATGAGATGTTTCATAAAGTTATCCAAAACACATAAACAATTTTCGGAGCTTCAGTTTACAACGTTTGTTCATAGAATAGTTATTAGTCAAGGGAGGAAAAACAAGCAGAATTTTAAAACCAGGATTTTGCTGTTTCAAAATCAAATATTTCATTCAGAAATAGTTTTTTGTTTTTTTTTCACTCTGCAGTTGACTTTTTTAGCTATAAAGCTGAAGAATCATGTGATCAAACTACATTAATCTGGCTATGATTTATCCAACCAGTTCACTAAAACATATTAATGGAAGATTTTACACAACATTCAGGGAACACAAAGTGATTAGTCAAGGTTTAGTAGGATGTGCTAAAATATTGTGTTTTAGCACTAAAAGCACTTAAACTCAACTGTAATGTGGAGATTAAAACTCATTCTTGCATCAATAGGTGCATTTCCATTGTGGAAAACTTTGTCAAAATTAAACTAATGTTTTTTCCTTTAAACAATAAATACAGTTAAAATCAAATGAATAAGTTTGTTCAAGTTTGTTAAGTCAATAAAAATTATTCAGCACCATTTCCTGTCGTCTTCTTCACAGTTCTGAACTGCCTGCAATGGAGCAATAGTTTATAATTGCTGCATTACAAGCTATAATGGAGCAATGTATGTTATTCACAACAGCCGCCGCAGCAGCCATGTTTTCCAGCAGGAATTAGTCAATGTCAGTGTTGTGCTTCATGCAAATAAACCAGATTCAAATACTCTTGAACAAAGGAAAATTCAGACGCTTTGAGTTCCAGAGAGAAGACACCAAGTGAGAAAAGTTAAGAAACAACATTTTAAGGTTGGTGTCGTTATGAGTTGCAATTTAAAGCATTTAATCCCTTTAAATCTGGATTTCCTGTTCCTGAATGTGTTTCTGTTTGTTTCTTAGCAGTCACTGTTTTTAGAGCTGTTCTTTCTTGGTTGATAATTAGTTAATAAAATTAAATGATTGTCAAACCACTGGCAGGTTTTGTGACATTTTTCTTAGGTTTTTTGTTTGTCTGTTTTGTTTTGCAGTGGCAAAGTAAAACGTCTGGATCATTGAAGAGTTTCCCATCTCATGGTGTGTCATTTGTCCTCCACAAAGATTACTGATGTGCATTTAACTCGTTATATTTATCACTATTTCTGTTAACATGTGGCTCATAATCTTTGCAATAATCTTTTGTTTTTCAGATAATGATGAACTCCTCATCCTCTCACAACGACTCTGTTCTCCAGCCAAACGTGACCTCCATCTTGTCTGAGCCTACTCCTTTAGACTGCGTCACATTCGGACCCAGCTCTGTCGTTTTCATGACGTTCAGCCTGTCGTTTATCTTCCTCCTCCTTCCTCTCTGCTGCCCTGTTCTCTACGACGTTTTCCAAACACTGAGACAAACAGGCTTCGCCTCTTCAGCGCCAGCTCTATCCCACTGTGACTGTTTCACGTACCACAACGTCGCCATGGAAATGATTGGCGTCTTTGGTTGTTTCTTCCACCTTTCAGTCAGATACAGGAGAAAATATTACATTTTTGCAATCGGGAACTGCATGGCTTGTATTACCTGGTATGGAGAGCTTTTTGTTCACACGCTGACTTGTCTAGAGCGCTACCTGGCAGTCGTACACCCCATCACATATATGGGCCTAAAAAATGAAAAGGGAATAAGAATCAGAAATATTTCAATGGCTTGTGGCTGGGTAATCACCTTTGCATCAGCATTGTGGATTACAGTAGAAAAGGTAATTATTATGGACCTCTGCCTCTTGGTTCCAGCGTTGACAGTCATTTCCTTCTGCTGTATTTCTGTTCTCCGGGTTTTAGTTCGTCCCGGCCCAGGGCAAAAAGTTGAGGAAAGGAAAAAGGTCGACCAGTTCAAGCAGAGGGCATTCTTTACCATTTTGTACATTCTGGCAGCGTTAGTGGCGAGGTTGGCTTCAAATATGATTTTTGAACTGCTGTACGTCTTTATAGGGCATACCGACTGTATGGTAACGACATCTATTATGTTTTTTAGCCTTCCTAGCAGCATGATGCTGCCACTTCTGTACTTAAAGAAAGAAAGAAAAAAAAAGGTTTTTAATAGGATGATTAATAGGATGAAGTGAGAGTTAGCGATCTATTTAGCTAGCTAGCTAGCTAGCTAGCTAGCTAGCTAGATAGATAGATAGATAGATAGATAGATAGATAGATAGATAGATAGATAGATAGATAGATAGATAGATAGATAGAGTTTCCTGCAGCATTTCACTTTTTTAAGTCTGATTTTCCTTGTAACTGTTAGATTTTGATGTGAATCAAATTCCTAAGCCATTTGCAAACTGGCTCGGTAATATGCTCTATATTTCTGGATTCAGTACTACATAGGCATCTAAAAGTTGCAAAAAAACATCAAAAATTAGCTCATAATAACTTGTTTTTCAGGTAGTTCCCAGCTTCACCATATCCATTTGTTTTGCTGACTGTACAAGGATGATGTTACTAATTGTTTTTGTTTTTTTTTCTGATATCATTTGTTCTTGTATACAAAACTGCTGGATGAGTTGAGTTCTGCATTATTTGCTTTGAATACTTTCTGTCACCTCTTCTGGGTCTGACAGTCTGACATATTCAATCTGAAACTCACTGATCTTGTACCACACCTGTAATAAACCTGACAGTCCATCAGTCATATTTTACATGTTGTTTGAATGCAAATAAAACATTTTGAACCAAATAAGAATCACAAACCCTTATTTGGCTATGGAAAATGACCTTTTTTATTTTATACTACATATTGTAGAAGATAAAGTCAGAGAAGCAGGAAAAATATTAGCATAAAATAATGAGGTTTTTATTGCAATCACATTGTAATAGTAGTATAAGGAGTGTGTACATGATTATAAAAACCTAGTATTTATCTGTAATTATTTACAGACAGGACAAAACATGACAAAAGGCAAATTAAGCCATTTAAAAGCTTCTATTTTGATCCATATAAAAGATTTGTTTACCTTAGATCCATTGATTTATTAATGCAAATAAACTATTTGAGTAATTAATGCATACAGGTGGAATAAGGAAGACTTCTATTTTCCAAGCAAATCCTTTGGGTTCACAACGAAGAAACCAAGAGGGACAAATCTTTGATATAAACCGATGAGGTTGGTGTTTTTTTTTTAACATTATTTAAGAGGCAAAATTAAATGTGATCAACAATTGAAGTTTTCAGGCAAGTATTTGATCGCCAGCTGTTTTACCTTAAATGTAATTTAATAATTTATCACAATAAGTGCGAAGTAGAGTTGATGAATCACTAAAAGGTCAAAATCCTCACAAATTGCTTGTAAAGTAATAATGTAAAATACCAACATTAGTCAACTAGAAAGCTGGATGTGTAATTAATGACAGAAATACATTGAATTATGGGATTTCTAGAATAGGAAAATGTCCTTTATTGCCTATTAAGATTAAATATGACTCTCTTTATCATCTTATAAAACAAGATCATGCATTAAATCGCAATATTTAAAGTGATGTACTTTTAATTTAATGCATATATCTCTAAATGTAAGCTTTATGCACATCAATTTGAAACACAATATTAAAGAAGCAACATTTCAAAGAGTTGGTGAAAGAAAAAACATCCTTTCAGTTTTTACTTAAGAAAGATTTCACTCTTGATATTTATGCCATTGAAACTTATGAATGAAATAATAACTGAAGAGTTTATGAAGAATGATTTTAGACCTGAGTTTCTGCATGGACTGATGATATAACCTCAGGATCTGTAGCTGGTTGGAATAAAAATGTACATATATATATATATAAAAAAAAAAAAATTCCCTTCTCACCCACCGCGGGTGGTTCTTATCCTCTGAGCTCGGGTCCTCTACCAGAGGCCTGGGAGCTTGAGGGTTCTGCCCAGTATCTTTGCTGTGCCTAGAACTGCACATTTCTGGACTGAGATATCTGATGTTGTTCCTGGGATCTGTTGTAGCCA
>CAEGAD010088916.1:0-80844 GCA_903067055.1 Poeciliopsis paucimaculata
AGGACGAGTCCTGATCCTCTAAAACCAGGACTGATTTTAGAGGACTGGTCCTGGTTTTAGAAGAACAGTAAAGCTACATATAGTTGTATTACAGGTGAATCAGTTGAAGTCTTTGGGGCTTCCCAAATGATGAAAGTCCACTTCACTCAATCCTCACTGAGCTAAACGGGAAACTGTCTGGGCTCTACTGTAAATGTATTATGTGTCAGCATAGCGTATCCAGAAAAAGCCATACCCATTAGATGGGGGAAAAAGATGTATAATAATTCCCCGTGTGACTTCCAGGTTTACCGTACCGCATTTTATTTAATTAATTTCTTTTTTAATAAATCCCTTGTGGATTTTAGGATCACACCTATAATTTCCTCCCTGCCCTGATAGTTGACGGTAAAAAAGCTGAGAGCACAAGGTGTCTGGAAGACACAGTAAGACAGCAGCGTGAGTCAGGCTGCTGCTGACTCACTGGCCTGAATGCCTGTTGCGAAAACAAGCAGGCCGTTCAGGAAGCAGCACAAACACAGGAGGCGAAGAGGTCTCCGTGTCACACAACCAGAAAAATCAGCCGTTCTTCGCGCCGCGCTCACTCCCATCCTTCCCTGCTGGGCTGTCAAATGCGCTTCCCAGAAATCACCAGCGTGTTGCCTTATCGACCAGGCTGCCGGACGGAGCAACCTTTTGCACTGGGTGGGCGTGCTGACCTGTCTGTGTTTCCTGACTGCCTTTTCTACTCCCTTTTGTGGAGCACACACCTTATTGCTTGGACTAAGATGGTCTGATTGGGGACTTCCTCTGTTCTTTCCTGGGAACTTGTCTTGCCCAGAAGAATAGGATTTAAAGTTCCCAAGAAAAGTATTTTGCGTGTTGTCTAAGGAAGCCTGAAACGCCACAAAGAGATGTACTGATAACAAGCCAACCCTTGACAATTTGCTTTAAAATTACGAGGTGGCTGTTGAGAATGACGAGCTGTTGGCTAAGTTTGTATCTCTGCTAATGTTTTTGCGCCGTAAGTGCCTGTAATTACCCCGCCATTAAAACCATAAGAGTTTATTTAACTTTTCCTCTTGTGCATACCCCAGCGCTCGGTGTCTCATTACTTGTGCAGAAAAAAAAAGAAACAAAACAGGCATGTAGTGTTTAACGCTTGACATCTCGTGCAGCCATGCCTCCTAATTTTTTTCCCCCATTGGAATTATTATTGACTTGTGGTCACGTTTGCGTCCCCAAAAACAATAACCGGAAGTAACCCTGGCGCGGCGCTTTAAAAGCAGGACTCTGCCGCTGGATGCGCTCGATTCTCTCACCAGAGTGTTTGGAACGAGACCAAGTTGAGCTGGAGCATGCGGAGCGCAGCGGAGAAAAACCTTTCCCTGTTTTTCTGCAGCTGTGGTTGGTGTGGGGAGGCGCTCTCGCATGAGCAGTGCCTCAGCGAAGGGGTCAGAGGGCAGTGGAAGAATTTAGGGGCGCGCTCTTGAAGGATAAAAACTCAGTTCCATCATATCCGCCTTGAACCTCAGACTGTTTGGTTTGACTTTGAATAGAATGTCAAATACTTAAGTCTGTAATTGAATACAGACTCTCCTTACAAAAGGGGGCAGCATTATGTAAAATTAACTTTTTTGTGCTTTCCATCATGTTGTAATATTATTCACTCATCAAAAACATACCGGGAGTGTTGCCTTGATTCGTTCATGAATGTTTGAGAAATCCTTTTATCTCCCATGGCAACCATTCAGCTGTGCAAAACTCCTAGTTGGACATAGCTCCACCTTTGGTACCTCACAGTGAGAGGCCACTGTGAGGGGCCTCACGGGGCCCCACTCCCAGGCATATTCTCCACTCAGCTCCTTCAGACTAGCCAGAAGCAATTAGCAAAAGCTTGGTGGAATGTCGTATCAGCTGAGCTCATTATAGGAGCTACTTTTTAGTGCAACGCTGGTAAAAATGTTGTTGAAGGGTTGAAAAGAGAAGCCATGTTGTGATATGACTTCCTGAAGGTGGCGTTTCAGAAAGAACAGAAGTTTTTCAAGATACAGAGGCCCAATTTCAAAGTGTTAAATTCTAAAGTAAAATTTCTTTTAAGAAATATTTGCTATATCCAGCATTTTTATAACTGAAGGTGACATAGTTGCTTGATTGTGCTGTAAAATGCCACTATGTGCCTGAGAAATACATAATACCGGGTCTTTAAATTCTTGTATCTTAAATTAAGGCCTTAAAATGTCTGAAATCGATCTTTAAAAAAAATGTAAGTCGGCCTTATATACGCCTATTACAGGCCTTGTATTTTGTCGTGGTAGGACTACTTAATGTTGTATGTAGTTTTTTTTTTTTTTTTCTTTTGAGACTTTTTATCAGGCTAAAGATTGAGTCTCGCACAAACATCTTCATTGCTTTTGGTAACTAGCTACTACTTTACTCTAGCTTGCTTGCTAACTAGTGTCTTATGTGCTAGTTGGGTAAGTATAAATGTATCGTTGGAAAATGTTTATTTTTGCCACTAGCTTTCCTCTGTTGCCAGCGTCTGTGCATGATTTTATATTTTTAGTCCATTTGATGACATTTTTGAAATATCAAATCTGATTTTTTGCTTCAATTACTTGGTAGCCTTTTTACAGACTATGTTTTCACTCTTTCTTGAGTAATTGTTTTTACTTCTACTTGAGTAAAAATACGTTGAGGTAGCGCTACTTTTACTTTAGTACACTTTTTGGGTACTCCTCTCAACACACTATGCTCACAAAAAACACGGCAGTAGCAACAGTATGCTGTTCTGATGTTGGAACAGTCAGAAAACCATATTTTTCTACTTCTGCACTAATCCTTCAAATTATTCCAGTCAAAGTTCAGATCTAAGTCCGCTCTGGAATCCATGGCCAGATTTGAAAATGGAGCTGTTTTTTTTAGCTATTCCAATCCCAACCTTCACCCCATTTTCTAGCAAAAAATATAAACCCGTTCCTTCTGTCCTGCATTTTATTCCACAGTTATGAACAATTTGTGTCCTTTTCTCACTCGAAGTCCTGCTGAAACACGTGGAGGTTTGTTGTCCATGATTGATTTGGTGTTTTTCTGTGGCAGAACCGGCAGCTGCTGAGGGATCGCTTCATGGTGGAGCTGGTGGAAGGGTCCAGGAAACTCCGTCACGTCTTCCTCTTCACTGACCTGCTGCTCTGCACCAAGCTGAAGAAACAGGCTGCAGGGTGAGTCCTGCTCAGATACGCTCATGATCAGGCCTAAAACGATTCATCTGGTAAACGCTAAGAATCAAGTTTAGAAATAATCGTCAATTGATTTTGTTATTGATGAATTGTTAACTGGAGTATACAGACTCAATAAAGAAAAAAGCACTTTGCTGAAAGAACAACAGCCAAAACAGTAACTGAGCCACAACTGTACAAAAGTATACACAGGTTACATTTAAGTTTAACAAGAACACTGACCCAAAACTCTTAAAGTGACATTGTTTTAGCTCCACCTGGCTCAAATCCTGTTAAACAAAAACAACAAAAAAAGAACAACAACCATATTAAGAACCAATTATTAATCAGTTAATTCAAAAAATAATCACCAGATCAGCTCTACACTGTATTACTGATGTTAAGTCAAGCAGAAAGGAATGATCCACGTGTTGTTAGAAGATTTTTCTTTTTGCTACAAACAATTGAGTGTTCACCAAAGAAATGGTGTGCTATTGCATTTTTGGAAATAAAATGTCTATTTTCTTTTTTTAAAAGAAGAAATTGAGTTGTTTAAGTCCATCTTCTAATGTATCTCCAATATTAAAAAACCTGAGTTGTTAAAGATTAATCAGTCCTAATCAAGATCAGTGATTTTTCTGCAATTTTTCCTTCCAAAATCCTAATATAAGCCCTGCATATTTTTATTATTACTATTTTTTTGCATTGGAAAGTGAAAGATTATAACTCAAGCATCAGTTCAAAACACATTTAATGAGACACAGAAACACATTATCATAATAGGGAGCCTTGAGAAGTTTTAATATGTGTGTCGTCTTAAAGAAAAGGGCAACAGTATGACTGCAAATGGTACATCCCGCTGGCTGACGTGACCTTCCAAACCATCGATGACTGTGAGTCCAGTCCCATCCCTCTGGTCCAGGACGAGGAGATCGACTCGATGAAGATCAAGATTTCCCAGATCAAGAATGAAATCCAGAGAGAGAGGGTGAGAATAATTCAACCCAAAAACACCAAAACGCAAACTGGTTTTGTGGAACAAAGGATTCAAAAATAGCATGAGGAACTTAAACAGTAGAGTGTGACTTGAGCAAAGCATCAAGTCTGCAGAGTGATAACTCTCTTCCTTTTTTTTTTCTTTTTTATCTGTAGAGGACGACGAAAGGAGCTAAAGTCATAGAGCGGCTGAAGAAGAAGTTGTCTGAGCAAGAGTCGCTGCTGCTGCTCATGTCCCCCAACATGGCATTCAGAGTGGCCAACAGAAACGGCAAAGTGGGTCACACTCGCTACTAACCCATTAACCATGACATTGCACCAATTTAAAAAAAAAACTTTTTTTGATTAAAAAGTTTTTGTGCAAAGTTGAATTTCGCAAAGCTGCAACAGGAACAAATTTTTTTACACCACACTAGTCTACTGGCAGAAATGTTGAAGAAGACGATGGGAAGTGGCGGGATGATGATGGTTTGTTTTTGGAGTTTTTTGGACAAGGTGCAGCTGGTTGAACCAGAGCTGTCACTGCATCACACCGTTCATAAAAGTCGTGTGTCATTCCAACGTGATGGATCTTCAGCTCTACTGTAAATTTTTTGACTGCAATTTCCCCAAAACGTTGCATAAATAGCTACTTTCAAGTAGGCGGGGCTTGTCGCTCCAATGCCTGAATAAGACGTCGATGTCTCCTCTGATTGGCTGAGGGCCGTGGATGAATTATGAACATATATAATTTAACTGTTAAATTATGTATTTAAATTTTGTTCAAAACACAAACTGGTTTTTGTTCCACAAAACCAGTTTGTGTTTTGGTGTTTTTGGGTTAAATTTCTGCCGCCATCACAAGTTTTAATGAGTTGTTGCGTGAACAAGTTTATTTATGTGTGATTTTATTTTAATTTCTTATTTAATGGAAACACCGCAATTTTGAAATTTTGTTTTTTTTCAACATTAGTAGAATATAGATAAAGTTTTCCACACATTTGTAGGGAAAGCAGCTACTGACTGGGTTTTAAAACACCACTGTGTTTATCTGTTGAGGATTTCAGGTGACATTTTTTTAAGTTTAACTTCTGCTGCCCCGTGTTGTTGATGGCAAAGAATTACAGGACAGAGCCATGACGATTGTTTTTCCTGCTTTTTGTCTTTCAGGGATTCACATTTCTGATCTCCTCCGATTATGAGCGGGCAGAGTGGAGGGAGATAATTCGCGAGCAGCAGAAGAAGTGTACGTTTCACTCTGTTTTTCAAACTTTTTTTCTTTACTTTGTCTTTAGCAGCTGTGATCTCACTTCTCTCTTTCGTCCCAAAATGGCGTCTTTCAGGCTTTAAGAGCTTCTCCTTGACCTCTCTCGAGCTGCAAATGCTCACAAACTCATGTGTGAAGCTCCAAACTGTTCACTCTATCCCAATGACCATGAATAAGGAAGGTGAGGCACCCACTTTGCTGCTTTTCATCCAGTTCATTTGAATAAACAAGGCTTTGTATTTCTGTCATTAACTCAAATTCCTTCTGCACAGATGACGAATCTTCTGGTTTGTACGGCTTCCTGAACGTCATCGTCCACTCTGCCTCTGGACTCAAGCAAAGCTTAAGTAAGCAGTCCTTATCTTGTGTATTTGATCAGAGATCATGATCCCTGATGATTTTGGCTTTTGGTGTTGCTCTCTGTGGAACCGCCAGCTGGGAGGGGAACAAGTGGGATTAGTCAGGAACGCTGTGTACAAGCTGCCTTAGATATGTCTGTGGCCTCTCGCATAACTTAACACTTTATATCACAAAGGCTATTGGTGGTGTAAAATGTTTGTGTCAGAGATGCTGTCTGACACAAACCTTGATCAACAGAGACGGTGAGACTGAGAGTAGACGAGTAAAAACAAGACAGGAACAGAGATTGTTGTTTGTCCAGAGGCATCACGCGGCCTCAGAGACTGTAGCACAGAGGGGGCAAACTCATTTTATTTTGGGTCATATCAAAATCATGAGGGTTCTCAAAGGGCCAGGATGTATTGATAAAACTTATTAATAAACTGCTAAAATATTAAAAAATTGCTGTGGTCTGCATTTGATAGCTTCTTCTTAAAATCAAATATAGTGAACATATTTTGACATTGGTCAGTCCCTTCAGGATTTTGCAGTTGTTTTAGTGATTTTTTTCCCCCTTTTTTTTGCAATCAGATTTTGTTGTACTATTCTGCTATAATTGTGCTCACAAATGTAGCATATATTATTATTATAAATTATAATTCTAGTCTTGAGTTCAAGACAAGAACTAGAATTCAAGTAAGGCTGAGGTAGGGCTCGAATCAATAACAATGTATATCACTATAGACACAGGATCAGAATGAATTGATAAAACACTGGATATAATATTCAATACTCAGTTTATAGAATATTCACTGACCAGTGATCCAGAACTGCACTGCATTCTGGGGGATGTAGGAAGAAAGGTTTTATCTGCTCAGCTTCTCATGACTAGCTAAGCAAAGTCGGTGTCATCACCGAACTGGATCACTCTTTGGTTGCCAAGCAACAACCTCTTAAGTAACTTGCGCGGCAGCAGTTTCAGGTTATCATAACTGCTTAAAAATTAAAAACAACGATGTGGAGTGAAAACTGTGGGTAGAACAAGAAAGGTGATGTCAGAAGTTTGGCAGTATTTCAGATATTTAAAACAAAAACTAATGAATTATTGATTAATCATTAATCAATAATTAATTAGACCATATCAATATGGTCTGATATGAAATGCATATATCGTGATATGTTTTTCAACCAGGTTGTTCAGCAATTAGCAAACTCCTAATAATGAACACCTTCTGAGTTCATTATAGGAACTACTTCTCAGTGAAACGTTGGTAAAAATGTTGTTAATAGAGGAGCCATGTTGTGGCGACTTCCTGAAGGCGGAGTCTCAGAAAGAGCAGGAGTTTCTTAAAGAGACAGAGTCCCAATTTCAAGGCGTTAAATTAGGAAGTAAATTTTCTTTTAAGTCACATTTAGCATATGCAGCCTTTTTATAACTACTGAACGAAACATAGTTACTGGCTTATGCTGTAAAATGGCACTATCTCCCTCTTTTAAGTTAATGTTCTGTTTGTTTACATTGTCTTTTCCTCTTGTTGATCACATCATTTAAAAAGAATCTCTAGACTGTTTTAATAGAAAAATTGATTTTAGAGATAGAAATTACTTCTGAATTGAATCACTAAACACTGAGATATTTCCATCTGTAGCTTATGTGTCCCTATGGACATAGAGACCCACATAAAACATTATAGGGGGCAGATTTGGCCCCTGCGCCTTGAGTTTTACACAGGCGGTGTAGTGTGTGTCTCAGCCAGATGATTAACACAGATCCTTAGAGCTTTAGTTTCACTTTGACGCTGTTCTGCTTTTAGATCTCTACTGCTCCCTGGAGGTGGATTCCTACGGCTACTTCGTCAACAAAGCCAAGACCCGTGTGCACAGAGACTCCACAGAGCCCAACTGGAACGAGGTGAGGCTGCTTTCCAGAAGTGCATAGCAAATCAGTCATTTAAGTAAGCTTCGTGAAAGGGGATAAGGTTTACATAATTTGATTTGCACTGTTTCCACTGCAAGGAGTTTGAGATCGAGTTGGAGGGCTCTCAGACCCTGAGACTGCTGTGCTACGAGAAGTGCTGCGCCAAAACCAAGCAGAGCAAGGAGGAGGGAGAGATGACGGATAAGATTGTGGCCAAAGGACAAATAAAGGTAGGAGAGAGTGATGCGAGTTACAGGAAGCAGTTTTAGTGATGTACTTGCGGTGCAGCTGGGGATTCAGACTGCACCGATTTACTTCCACTAGATTTTTGGGGGCTTACGGAATCATAGGTCCCCAAACTGTCTTCTAAATATTACTGAAATGCACTTTATTGAAGGTTAGCTTCCAGTTTGATTTACTCATATACAGTGTAACGCGTTACTGACGTCAGACCACTTTTTTCAGGGTGGGGGCTTTAAAATCCTTCTTAGAGTTTTCCCAGACAACACTGGGACACACAAAGACACACACAAATTACTGAAGTTTTTTTTGTACTGTTGTAACCATTAAACATTCTCCTCTTCAGTTCAACCTTATCAGTGGAAATATATTGTTGATGTTACTATCGAATCATTTTATAAAAAGTTTATTTATTCTAATAAGAATAAATAAACTAATATAGTATACGAATTATATAAATAAAAGACAAACAAAACAAATAAGCTCTACCTCGTCGGCAGCATTAACTCCAGAGGAATAAAGATGATTTCTATACAGCTTTTTCTCACACTAAAACTTTTGTCATCTGGTCAATAAATAAGAAACTTGTTGTACCAAAGATATTTTTTTATTTCTGTTAAATTTGTCAAACTAAAACAAATTTTAAACAAAATTGTCCAACTGTATCAACTTCCCAGTCTATATTTAAACTGTGTTCGGCGGCCACACAAAATCATCCAGAGGGGCTGCAAATGACCCCCAGGCCGCAATTTGGACACCCCTGCTCCAGTCCAGAGATGGCAGTAGTTCCACGTTGGTGTCTTTGTCGGCTAATCCCCCTTTCAAGGGCCTTTTGCTGCTTTACAAGAAGTGAGTCATGAGGCTGCTGCAGAGTCAGCAGCGCTTGACCTCCTGATTGGGTGTTGTGACAGAGACTGGATTAGACTTCGGGTCGACCAAATGTAGCTGCTGGCATCGTTCTGCTGAAGGGAGAGATAGTGGATGCTTGTTGATCAGCCGACAAAGGGATTTTCCTGCTGGGGACAGGTGGGTCAAACCACAGGAGAGCCTCCTAGAAGAGCCTCCGCGGGCCACAGGGCGAAAAGGAACTTTCATTCCCAGATTTTGTGGTACTGTTCGGATAGCGGTGAAAGCCAAAATAAAAACTATTTATTGCTTCTTTTTCACTGCAATCTTAGCCCTGCAAACACAAAAGCTGCTCTTAAAACAACATTCCCATTTGTAACACGCTTCTTTAGGACACCGGTCAAATAAAGAATTTTGATTTGCGTCACTAACCTGCACACAGTAACTGCAATTAATCATATTATCAAATGTATTGATATGCTCAATAAATTTGATAATATGGTTGAACAATTGAACAAACAGTGGAAGAAGCAGTAAAAATAACAATCTTGACAATACGGAGATTGGGGGGGTTTTAAACATTAATTGGAATTTATTGTCAAAATGATGGCTCAAAATACTTGACATGAAAAAAAATCCTGAAAAATGATAAACAATTTGATAAATGGCCACTTCTATGTAACATTCTCACCTTACTATTAAGCATTTATTCACCTATAGTGTTGTTTTAAGCCTTTTTGTGCTAAACTAATAGCATCTACAGTTCTTTGACAAAATTGTTCAAACCTGTTGAACATTTTTACATTTTGTCACCTTGCAACCATAAGCTAAGACTAGCCCCTTCCGGACCTGTAGAATTAAGAGTTATATTGAACTGAACCTTTCTGACAACATGAAGTAGGCTAAAAGACATCAACACCAGGGCTAGCAGAAAATATAACTGACATTGTCTGACACATTGGAGGCCTCTCTTGCCTCAGTTAAGCTCAATGTTTCTGATTCTACAATACGAAAGAGAGAATCCATATGATGGATCTAAGACCAATACCAAGAAGAAAGCAGATCAGCTGATGATGATGATCCGGAGCTCTCTGAAAGGTCCACCTGTGAATGGCTAAAAAAAACCCTCAATGCTTTGTAGTGGCCTAGTCAAAGTCTGGTTTTAAATCCAATGGAGACGCCGTGATATGTCTGTGATGTAAAAGACTCATTGGCAGTTGTCACAAACACTTGCTGGGAGTTTTTATAGTTATGGGGGACACAATCAGTTGTAAGGTTTAAATTAGGACTGAAACGATTAATCATGATGAATCGATTATTCAAATGATTGTCAGCTAATTTAGTCATCAATTAATCAATAACTGTAGAGTATAGACTCAAAGCAAGGCGATGCAATTTGCTGAAAGAACACACTCAGAGCAGTAATTAAGCCAAAACTGTGCAAAAAATTTATACATTTCTTATTGGGAATAAAAAAAAAAACTTTCTTGTAAATGTTTTCTACCCAGAACTCATCTGGTGGTATAGTTGTAGCTTCACCCTGTTCAAATCTTTGCTATCCAATTATTAGCTGGTTAATATAATAATAAATCGGTGTGTATTGATGTTATATTAAGCTTTTCACATGGTGATGAAGTATTTTCTTTAGCTATAGATGAATCCTTTGCTAAAAAAAGTTCCAGTTTTCACTAAAGGAATACTTTGTCACCGCATTTTAGGAAATGTAAAGTTTACAATTTTAAAAAGGAACTAAATTATTCCTTGTATATTCATCTTTTAATGTATTTCTAATATTGCATTAAAAAGTCTTAAGTGGTTAAATGAAAAATCAGCATAATGTGCCATTTTTAAAAAAAATTTTAATCTTCCATTAACTATCAGATTAATCGCTAGAATAATCGATTACCAAAATAATTGTTAGTTGCATCCCTAGTAGGGCTGGTAGGTTTGCAGGATTTTTTTTTCTTCCATTTTCCCCTTACAAAAATGCTAATTTAATGTTTAAAAGCTGGACTTAATGCCGTTCTTTAGATCTCTTAGAGATGGGGCACGTGCTCAAGGGTCAAAGGTCACTCGTACTAATACGTTCTTGGTCTAAGAGGATCCTGTTCATCTACCTGAGATTCCTCCAGCCAGAAGTCTTCACAGCAGCAGGCGAGAGCACGTTGGTAAGAAGGGGTGGGAGGGGATTCTCCGCATTAATCCTACAAATCCATCTGGGAAGTAGAACAACACGGAGGTGAGCGTTGTTGGCCAGGCTGCGCCTCTGTGTGTTGCTTTGCTGAAAGCGGCGAGAGTCCAACGCCAGCTGGACAAGAGGATGCCACGGAAAGTCGTGTCAAGAGTCCAGGAAGACAATCGAGATTCGTCGAGACCAAATCGATGGCTCGTTATTCAGGGATTAAGGTCTTTCTGCTCCTGTTAGCGCCGCGGTTTACAGACTAGTTGGGTTTTATATGGAAGTACCGCTTTCTTGTTGGTCGGTTGGAGACTAAACGTAAAACGGTAATGCCAGAAAAGATGCATGAGAGTAATCTGAACAAAGGGGAAAGCTTGGACTGGGCCATCGGCGGGTTTGAAGACGAGGGAGATCCGGCGATGAGGAAACCTCCGGGTTCAGGGTCGCGCCTGTGGGACAGGGTCCGCAACAGTCTCCTCAAACCAAAGGTAAAGAGCTGGAGGTGGGGTATATTAATACCATGAACGGTGACTAGTTATTTCCTGTTTGACCTCCATTAACATTGTGTTTTTTTTTATTTCCTGGGTTTGATTATCTTTCAGGTTGAGCTGAGAGCTCTGTATCGCCACTGATTGTTTTTTTTTGTTATGTAAGTGAATAGATTTTTTTTCTGTGGGCAACGGATTATTGGAATGAGATTTGAAGGTTTCTTGGGTGACAGAACATCTGCCCCATTGCGCAGGCACAGAGCTTAGCAGCAGAGACATGATGGGCTGTCGTTAGCGATTCTCCTGATTACTCATCATTTACATTCTAAATTATACCCCAAGCCTGGGTCGTTGTGTCAGATTGAGTGACTGATTCCATTGTATCACACTATTAATACAAGAATTGCTTTTTTAAAAGTGGAACATGATTTAATCCATCTAATCTTATAGAATAAGTCTGTTTTGTTTCTCTTTTCATAGTTGGATCCTCAAACTCTGCAGAATAAAGACTGGCAGAGGACGGTGATTGCCGTGAACGGGGTAAGTTGCATTCCAGATGAGGATTATGCAAAGCTGGAGTTGACTTTAACTGTGGGCATTATTTAGAAAATTGCAGTAATAATAAAATCATGTTTGTTTTTTTTTTTAAGTCACCATGATTTAAGTCTTGAGATTCCTTAGAATAACCTTGAAGTAGCTAAACGGGAAATATCTACACATTACAGCAGCAACGTTTGACCAGTAACCAAGGCGTTGCTACAGTTAGCTATCAGAAGCTACTGTGATTTAAATTAGGGTTTATTATAAGAAACGACTCCTTATATAAAAATCGATGGTTTTACTGGTTCCCTGTGGCTTCGGTGGATGGAGTTCAGCGGAAGTTACTCAGGTCTGCATTCAGGCGGTTAATCTCATGTTACCTGCTTTCTGCGACCCGATGTAGATCGAGGTGAAGCTGTCGATGAGGTTCACCAGCAGGGAGTTCAGCTTGAAGCGAATGCCGTCACGGAAACAGTCTGGAGTCTTCGGAGTGAAAATCCACGTAGTCACAAAGTAGGTTTCTGATGTGATGTTCAAATGATTTTCAGTTTGTTTATTTGAGAGGATCCCCATTAGACTCTACTGCAGTAGAGACTGTTCTTCCTGGGGCCACACTTCAACTGTTGCAATAAATCATACTTTTGCAAACATTACAAAAAAGACAGAATAAATACTTTAAGACACAAGCAAAATCAAAAGACAAAATTCAAATTAATCTCCTCAACAATTTTGAGTTTTCACAAACATTGCAAAAAGACATCACATAAAACACAGAAACAAAACCAAACACAAAATTTTGACAAGGAAAATTAAAAACAAACTGTGAAAATCTTCACTTTAACGATAAATTCATCCAATCCATCAGTGTATCTTCCATGTGTCAGTGATTCGACATACCAAAGTCAAAAGAGATTTGCTATATTTCTATAATCTGCCTCGTAAAGCTTTGGGGTTTTTGTGCGTCTCTGTTGTGATTAGGCGCGAACGCTCCAAAGTCCCGCTCATCGTTCGCCAGTGCGTGGAGGAGATCGAGAGACGTGGGATGGACGAAGTGGGGATATACAGAGTGTCCGGTGTTGCTACCGACATCCAGGCCTTAAAAGCTGCTTTTGACTCAAGTTAGTTTGGCTTAAGTTAAAATACAGACATTATGGCGGGATAAGAAGAAGCATTCTTTTCCACTAAACGAATTGTAAGTTGGCCAAGTTGCAGCTTTTCTTGTGCATTCTGCAGACAATAAGGACGTGTGTGTGATGATGAGGGAGATGGACGTAAACGCCATCGCTGGAACGCTGAAGCTGTATTTCCGCGAGCTGCCGGAGCCTCTCTTCACCGACGAGTTGTATCCCAACTTCGCCGGAGGGATCGGTCAGTCGTCACCCTGTTACGTCTTCACCACTCGTTGGTCGCTCTTAGATAAATTTGTGTTCTGACGGCAGCGAATCCACCTTTGCCTCTGTCTTCCAGCTCTCTCAGACAACGTGGCAAAGGAGAGCTGCATGCTCAACCTGCTGCTGTCTCTGCCAGAGCCAAATCTGGTGACGTTCATCTTTCTGCTAGATCACCTGAAGAGGTAAATAAATGCCCGGTAAAATTAAGCCTTACCTTCTGTGTCTTTATTTATTCCTCAATCTTTACTAAAGAAGACATGCCACTATGAGATTCTTAAAATAAATATGGAAAATAAGATATAATCACTTTTATTGACAACAAAAATGTGAAGGAGACATTTTTTTTACTAGGCAGAGGAGAGGCTGTGTTGTATTACCAAATAAACCTAATAAATAAACATGGAATTTCTGCTGCAGTTTTGACCAGCATTTATTTAGGATCAATAAAGTATTTTTGAATGTTAATGTATTTGAATTGTTACTCTGAAGCGCAGACATATGCCACCATGTTCCTCCCAACAACTGTCATCATAAATATCCTACTTTACATTAGTGAGACATGCATGTCTCACCTTTTTCCACATAATCAGATTATGATTTATCAATGAGGATTTAACTGCACTGACAGGAGCTGTCATTTTGCAGACATTATTAGATAATTTGTACAGGGGATACATAAAATGCTAAAACTGCTGGAAAGAAAGTAACCTGATAAACTTTATGCTTACAACAGTGATTCCAGAAATGATTGTTTTTGATGAGTGCAGCAAACGTGCCTCATTTGGGTTATTTTCTGTGTTTCTACTACTATTTCTACTTTTTTTTGTATTGTCCTAAGGATTTTGTATTTAAATTTTTTTTAATGGTTTTTAATATTTTAAAGTAAAGTCATTTTGAATCATGTTATATTTATTTTTATTGTTGTGTCGATGTAAAGTTTCCTGTCTGGCAAGAAGGCCGACTCACTTCACTGAAACCAAATTTACCTGGTGATATAAATAAAACTGATTGATTGATTGATTGAATCAATATATTCTCATTTTAAATAACTGTCAAGAAAATAATTCATATTTTTACAGTCATAGAGAGTGACAGATGCACCTTAACAGTTGAAATGTCGTCATTCACATACTGTACAGTGGTAACGTCTTATTTTAGTGACTCAAAAGGTAATTTGTTGTGAGAAAAGTAGGTTTTATTTAAATATTTCTTTTGTTTTTACTCTCTTTTTTGTGTCTAAAAGTGGATTTTAAAATTACTAATCTACTTTGAAAACCAGAGAATTACAAAGTGGGATGTGTTTGTGTCTCTAAAACCCCATGATGGCTTTGTTTGTACAGGGTGGCTGAAAATGAGAGCATCAACAAGATGTCTTTGCACAATCTGGCTACTGTTTTCGGTCCCACTTTGCTTCGACCTTCGGAAAAAGACAGTAAACTCCCGTCCACCTCCCAGCCCCTCTCCATGAACGACAGCTGGTCTCTTGAGGTCATGGCTCAGGTAAAGCCCATTCCGTCAAATCACGTCGCTGTATGGTTTGGAATATTTGCTTGACCGTCTCTTTGTGTTTCTTTTTGAAGGTTCAGGTCCTTCTCTATTTCCTTCAGCTGGAGAGCATTCCAGCCCCCGACAGCAAGCGGCAAAGCCTCCTCTTCTCTACGGAAGTATGACAGGAACACAACGTAACGACCCCGCTCTGAGGAAAAATGTCCGGCTCCCGTTGCCCCTACTTCTGTTAGCCACCCGGTGGCGCCATCACCCTCTGTTAAAACTGGAAACAACCACCACAATCAAAGCCATTTCTTTGGAGCTAAGCTTGTGGTCTGTTTACGTCAACCTGCTGTGTCAGAAAAAAAGACTTCCCTTTAAGATCTATAGGAGGAATATATCATTCCTTTATTTTTTAAATTTAATTTAAATCTGAAGAAGCAATATTTCCTGTGCTTTGTTCTGTCTGTGTGCACATTGTCGCCATATTCACACTGGAGTTTTCTTCTTTTTTTTCCTTTTTGCTGTTTCTGGATTTTTCTAAGATTTATTTCTGGCTGTGGATGGTTTGATGAAGAGACATATTTTTCTTGTGAATATATATATATATATATATATATAATCTCCTCCTTATACACCCACCCTCCCACCCAGTTTAAATTCACTTGTGCCAACCTTCCCATCTGATGACCAATAGAGCTTTTCTGTACTCCTTATGTTTGCACCGTCTAAATTTTGTACAGAGACTAAAGCTGTAGGCAGCACACAACATGCAGGCATGTTGAGTCAACCGGTCGACGTTTTCTGTGAATTTCTGTGTCTTGTTTGTTTTCCCAGATGAGCTACAGGGTGGATATGAGCGGTGTTTTTTTGTTTTTGTTTTTTTGAAAGGAAAATCATTCCAGGAAATCTACCCTAACACTTTACTCTGCCTAACAGAGAATGTATGCCATGCTGTGTGTAATGTTAACTACAAAGCCATCTTTTTGTCTGCATTCCAGAACTGTTCACCTTTCGTTTTTTTTATTTAGATTGTGTCTGCAAGGTGAACTTCTTATGTTGCACTCCTTCTTCGTCGTCTGCCACAGTTGTAGAAGTAACGCCATTTTCTGGAAACACTATTTATCGGTAGGACAATCAAAGCTCCCAGCCTCCCTCGCAAAATGCAAATCTCTACAACTAGTCAAACACAAACTGTAATCTTAAAAGCTTTTGATTCATGTTACACAAGCAATAATTCTTAGTGATGCTTAGGATTTCCTTGTACCATATGTTTGATTTATGTGAATAAAAACTTCAAAACTTTGTTTTTATTTTGCAGGTGTCTAAATGAATAAATGCATCACGTCATGTGTAAAATATCTGGGTGAACTCCTAACAACCTTTCCCTCCTGGATGCTTTGTCAGCTTTTCTTACAATCCCAGTACAAAACTTAAGCATTTTTCTTTTCAAGTACATTTTTTTCGGGGGAAAGTTTTCTATTTTGTTGGCCTAGAAAATTCTTGTAGTCTAGTCCTAATAATAAAAAATCAAAAATAGTTTCAAAAATCCTTTGATACATTTAGCTAGCTTTAATGAATGAACGTTCCTGAACTATTAAAGTAGAATATTCCACATTCACTTCTTAGATGAGACCATCAGTTATTGGGGAGCACTGCCAATCCACCTCATTTGCTTTTGCTGCTCCTCTTTCATAATGATGTTTGCCCATTATGAAGAGATGGTTTGACCTTTCTTCTCTCTGCTTTTGGTCCTCCTCTGCATACATAAAGTTTCCTTTTTGCCTCTAGTGGGATTTGGGGTTATAGTTCATATTATTTGAGGTTTTGACATCCTAATCATCTTCCTTCAGTTGTTAAAACAATACAGTGTTGCCACAGTTACGCAACATAAGTGTATGAAAGTTTAAAAAAAAAAAAAAAAAACAGGCCAAAAATCCTTCCAGCTACACAGCATCCAAAACTAGAGAGAACAATTGGAGAAACTTGCAATTCATCACAGAAAAGCAAACCATGAAAATAAAAACTAAAAGAGCTTCTCCAACCTGCTGCCACCATGACTGGTGTGATTTGAGAGTTTGAAATTCTCATTCCTCACTCAGCATCTGTTTGCAAGTAAGACAGCTGTGGTTATGTTGGTCAGTCTGGCATGAACAGCACTCCCAAGCTGATCCCTCCAGTGTTCAGAGGTGCTGAGGTGTGGATTGCAGGTAGTCCATCCTATCCACTCCCAAATACTGGAGTTAGTCTCTGTTGAACCCCTCTCTGCAGGTTGGAGCAGTGGCATTCTGGTGGGAAGAGTTTGGTCACCAACAGTAAAGATATGGGACTTCCTCTGTTTGCAGAATCACATATCTGTGTTTTTGGAATTAGATTTTTAATTTTTCGCCTTTAATGATGACAAATATTTTTTTGATGGTTTCAGATAAAATATATTTTATTGTAGTTGTTCTAAGTATTATTATTCTTAATTTAGTGAACATTTCTTGGTTTGTGGCTCACTTGCTGTGTCGGGTTTTGTGAAGATGTGCATCGTGATGCTGAGCGGATGAACCAGGGACCCGGAGGGAAGGAGGCGGAGAGAGGATCCTCCTGAAAGAAAGAGAGGAGCCGAAGCATCGATGCTGCCTTCACAAGCGGTGGGATCCGTGGACTGTCAGCGGCTGCAAATGGATCTTCGTCGGGCTTTACTCAATTCGTCACGTTGGGAGAAATAGGAGAACCAAAGGTAGGGTCTCTGTTTTGGGCAGTTTGCTAACAAGAAGGCTGTCTTTTTCACCCAGGCTATGCTAACTCTGTTAGCATAATGTTAGCATTAACAACCTAAAGTTCTCCGTGACTCGCTCAAATAAAACAACCACATCGTTTCTGTAAAATGCAACAAACCTCACGAAAACACTACATTTCCACGTTCGCATCTTTTTGTTTAAAAAAAGAAAGTCATTTTATGTGTTGGAGTGGCTCTTAATTCAGCTGTCAAGTTAGCCAATTTATTTTGAAGCTAACGCTGAAGAACTTCACAATAAGAGCGCGCCGCTTCTGACAGTTTCTGCTTGGAGGACTTTAGTTTGGACTTTAGGTTGAACTCTGTTGACCTCTGCTCTACTTTATTCGAAGTTTGTTGCTTGCTTTGCAACAAACCATGCGTCTTTATGTAAGCTTTAATTTTAGTTCAGTACTTAAATTGGTTGTAATTATCACCTATACAGAATAAGTTTATAGGGTTTTTTTTGCCTACGTGTCTTGCTTCGTGCTTTTATTTAGAAAGCGTAAAACCAAACAGGAAGTTTAACTCCTGCCTCACAGCAGAGCTAACTAGCTAGTGAGGTTATATCCTTCATCCTAAACAGCTTCCTAACGTTTTTCTATCAAGAGTGACCCTGTTGCCTTTACACATTGCATGCATTGGTGAAGAACATGTTTATGCACTTAGGTGAGATGCTGTTAGCCCGACTGCTAACTGTTTGCTGTGGTACTTCACATGTTTGTGTTGCCAAGGTTTCACTGGTACCTCAGAAAACTCATCAGTGTCTTATTGGTGGCCTGTAGACGCCTGTCTGATGGAGCTTATTATCACAGAATCCCTGTCTCCTACTATCCAGTTCCTTTGCAGTACTTAAAGTATAAATAATTTATACTTTAAATTATTTATACTCCACAAGACACACATGGACTACACTTCCAGAAGATAACATTTAAACCCTACAGTATTTATCTTAAGCCATCCTTTATAAATTTGTAAGATTTTTGGGGGGAATCCACTAAAAAACGTGCTGTAGATTTCTGCATCTCCTCTCGTTAGCATAGACCTCTTGGCTTCTTCTCTGAATAATTCCATCCTTGTATTATGATTTCACATGATTTCATTAAAAGTGTCAGGGTTAGGGGGACTGAATGGCAACACACGCCGCACTTTTCAGATTTTATTTGTGAATCATTTTGGTGACCGTGCATTATTTTGAAACGTGAAAGCTGCAAAATGTGAAACGGTAAAGCTTCCCCAGACGTTCCTACGCTGCAGCCATAAGCCGTAAAACACCAGCGGCCGTCTTGTGACTCGAGGCTACGCTGCGAGTAGAAACATGACATTCCAGCCCCTCCTATTAATAACGCCATGTAAATTCAGTCTCGGACAACGTCTGCTCAGTCTCAGGCAGACCGGTGCCTTCTTGTCCTTGCACAGTCGCCCCTGTAGAGTTGAAGCTTGAATTATTTTATTTTATTTTACTTTTTTTTGGGGGGGTGCAGGGAGACGCCACCACAGGAAGCTGATGTTATGGCCAGGGCATGCCCCCCGCAGTTAAAGCATGAACACTACTCCTTCCCTCCTCCTCCTGGGCTGTTTTATTCCCTCTCTCCCTCCAGTCCCATGCTTTTGTTCAGCTGGCTGTAAGAGAACAGTGCTCTCTCTTGTTGCTTTGGAAGTCTTGAACTGGGTCCATCGCATTCATTAATACTTGGATCAGGTACCATTGATCTAAATTAGGTCAAGTGTGTGTGTGTATGTGTGCGTGTGGGGGTGTGTGTGTGTGTGTGTTGTTCTGACCACAAACACTGGCCTTCAGATAGCTTACTGGTTACACACCTTTAGCGCATGTAAATAATCCTGCTGGGAACACTTACAGTAGAGACGCACCAGTCTGATATCAATATCGGTATCGGTACCAACATTGTCAGAAGTTCTAGTTCTGGTATTGGTAGCTGTGTGTCCGATTCATAAGGGCTGATCTATTCAATCTAATTATGTGCTTTGTGCTCTGAACGACGCTTTATTTATTTTTACATTATATTTAGAATTTCTAATTGCACTTTCTGAACCATTTGAAAGAAAGTTTGTTGCACTTTATTTTTTATGTTTGACCAACGTAGTCGACCCGTTTTTCTTTTATTATTACTTATTTTACATTAGCCATAAAATTGCACAAATTGAAAGTATGAAAATGAATTTGCTTAATGGATTCGCTGCAATTTTGAAAAAAAAAAAAAAAAAGCATGCTTTTCAGTTAAAACGTTTTTGCTGTACAATGAGTTAGTTTTTTAGTCATATCTAAATAGCTGTATATCACAAAACTGCAACGCTTTTTTTCTCATCACAAGTCACATGATCGAAGCCAGAAGCTACCACTGGAGAAAACGACGAAGAAGATGACAGGAAGTGGTAGGAGGATGATGGTTGATGATGGAAAAACATTGTCTAGCTTTTCCTAGGAAATGTGCAGCTCACAGCATCGTACAGTTCATAAAATGTTGTGTGTCAATCCGACGTGTTGAATCCATAACATTTTCTGTAAAATTGCCACAGCAACGCCCGAATAAGACCCTGACGCCTCCTCCGATTGGCTGCTAGATGATGAGCACTGAATTATAAATATATCTTGTGACTGTTTACATCCATGGCTGCTTTACTCCTAGTTGCACTGGCAGAATAAATTAAAGTTGTATTGTTTTTACATGTTTGACGGAGCTTGTGAATTTATTGGTGTGTGTAACTTTCCTATACTGGTGCAGAATTATCAAATAAATTTGTAATTCAGTACATTTATGTTGGTGACTTCAAAAAAAAAAAAATAATTTAAGACATTTCAGCAATGTTTTTCAAACCTCAGATATCGGTATTCATCGGTATTTGTATCGGAAGTGAAAAAGTGGATCTGTGCATCCTTAGTTGATAGTCGTGGACATTTTGACGTTTTAGCAATCACCTATATCAGAACAGTGATTCCTCATTACATGCATGCGGCTGTGCATTTACACATTCTTGCATGAATAAATATGTTTCCATGTGAAGCTTTGTGTTGATGGCCGAGCCCTGCAGGGTAAAGAGAGAGCGGAGCGTTTCGCAGTGTGGGAAGGGAAAAGCCTGCTCAATGCGCCTCATTTATCTGCTCCGTCGGTCCCCAGCGATCGCTCCCACGTCTTTTCAGGCCGAATCAGAAGGGCCGCACTCCAGCTAACAGCTCTCCATTTCAGACATCTGCCTTGACACACATTCAGCTATTCAGAGAACTGGCTCGTTGCTCAGTGCACATGTCAGTACCTCTCTTTTCTGCCAAACTTGCAAATAAACTTGCAGATAATTGCAGGCATAACTGTAAACACAAGTGGAGCAATTAGATGCACAAAGACAGAGGAGGTTGTAAAGAAACAAACATGATGATGATGATGATGACTGGTTATGTTGTGAACCAAGAGGCTATGAGGAAAAGCTACCGCAGCAGCTGCATTTTATATTAGACATGTCCGGCTTACTTTTTCCTACCTTATTTTCTTTTTTGATTTAGAGTAAAATAAATGAACGTCATGATTTCCTTTGCTCCTAAGACTTTGTAGATCTATTTTATAAGCTTTCTTATAAAATCTTGTTGTTGTTTTAACCCTTTAAAAATACATATATATATATTTATTTATTTTTTGTTTGTTTGTTTCTTTGTTTGTTTGTTTTTGCTTGAATCCCAAGATTGTAAAAAAATGACAGCAAACTTGACTCAAATCCTCACTGAAAGCCACGGCTGCAGTGTTGATCTTTCTAAATTCTTGAGACTGGAATTCGCCGGCGTTCTAATTGTTTTTCCTGAATATCTCCTTCTGATCTCACCCAACAAATCCTTCACTTCATTTCTACAAACAGAAATGGAGCCAGCAGTCATTTGTCCATGATAGCCCAAATATGGTAATTGGGGACAAAGACGAGGGATGACCAGTCTTCCAACACAAGGTTCTCTGAAGCACAATGCTCTTTCCA
This sequence comes from Poeciliopsis paucimaculata, assembly GCA_903067055.1. Classification (NCBI taxonomy): domain Eukaryota; kingdom Metazoa; phylum Chordata; class Actinopteri; order Cyprinodontiformes; family Poeciliidae; genus Poeciliopsis; species Poeciliopsis paucimaculata. The sequence continues at coordinate 21,611 of CAEGAD010088916.1, forward strand.
GCAGATTTTTTGTTAAATCTTTAGCTGTGTCTGAAGGAGCTTTCCACAAAAGCATAATTCCTTTTTAATATATGTTATTGGTGTTTTATTGCCAAGTTGAGCTTTATGTGTTCCCATGAGACACAAACTCCAGTAGATAAGTTCAGATTTTATGTTTGGTAAAATGTTGTGGAAGTTTGCTGATTGTTTCACAGCAGAATTCACATGCTTTGTATTTGAACCTCAGTGGTGCTTAGTTTTTAAAAAAAATTTTTTATGGCCTGTGTAATGGTAACCACATGAACAGATTATTGGTAGGCGACCTGGACTAAAATGTTTTATCCCAATATTTTTAACAGAAATTTCACTAAAATACTATGTTTGTCTTTGTAGCGTGAGAAAAAAAAAAAAAAAAAAAAAGTGGAAAAAGTTTCCTGTATGTATTTTGGTCTTATAAAGCATTTATAGCACAGTGGGACGAGCGGGTTTGTTTCACGCTGCAGCTCCATCCTCGTTCTGATCATTTATAGAAAAAACAAATCTTCTAACTGAAGAGTTTTGAGTATTAAAAGCAGACCATTGAATGCAGGAAGCACCTGGACTTCGGAGACACATCTGAAATCCATCACTGCTTGTGGTTTTTTAAGAAAAGTGCTTTTATCTGCTGAAGTTATTTCTGAATCTATTGGGAGAGAACGTTGGCAAGAAAATGGCAGATTTATTCCTGCGCTCAGCAAAAAGGGTTGAGTCGCAGAATTGCCACAACATTGGTGGCCTCGCCGGGATAAGTGGGCCAGCTTCCTGTCTTTCTGATTTAGTGCTTGTCTCCTTTATATTTCTGTCCAAACAAACAATTCTTATTGAGGGGGAAACAACAGCACTGACTCAGATGTAGATTGTAGCTGAGTTTCCTCGGTTAAATAAATCATCTCATCTCAGCTTTTTATCTTGAGGGGAATCTGAAACATTTTATGCTGATCTTCTTTGTCTTCTGTTGTGACCTGGTTTACTTTTCTTCCTTTTGTGGCATCAGCAACCAAAAATAACCTGCAGTGTTTCTGGGGGGCTTTTCTTGTTTCTTTTTTCTTTCGTGGGTTTTTTTGTTGCACATGTTAAACATCCCCAGCCAAAATCAACACCTTGCTCACAGCCAGATAAACCGGGTTTATTGGGGAATTGAAAAGCCCTCCGTCCAGGCGTTTGATTCGAATCATGTGTTGGTAAACTGAAGCACATTTCTAATGAAGCCTAGTTGCTCAATTTGCCCAGTTCAAATAGTTATTAGGAGCATTTCAGCTTCTAAAGGTTTTAAAATAATGGTATCGATAAATTCTTCTCTTCTTGGCTGTCGGGATGAAAATCAGTGGGCGTTTTTTTTTTTTTTTTTAATTTTTATTTTTTATTAACCTTCTTAAACTCTTTGCCAGCCTCACTTCTTTCAGTGTTCCAGTTGATCTGCGGAGGAATCTGGATTTCCTTATTTGGTTCTGCTGATGTTTTAGAAGAAACACCAGAGAAATGCTTTTCTCCCTCATTTTCTTTTCACTGAAACGACCAGGTCATCAATCTGACCTCTTCTGACACTTTGAGCAGTACCTACTTTGAGGTTCCTTTACTCTGTGTGATTGGTTATGCAGCTGACAGGAACATGTGAGTCTGAACCGAATCACCTTGACAAATACATGAGAGCCATCTGGTGGAGGTCTGGGGAAGTCTACTGCAGCTGCCAGACAATAAATGATCCTTGAATAAAGGCAGAATAATAAAGATAATTGTGCTCGACCCACAAACATTAAATGATTGGATTTGAATAGAAGCAGTTTTTATCTCCAACTTTAGAAAATCACTGGAGTGACTGAAATAAAACGTTGCTGGTTTAAGTTAAGTCAGTGATGTTACAACCAGGCCTGTTGCGATAACACGTTTTGCTGAAAATTGTTCCAGAAGTTTTTGTGATAAACTATGACGTTGTTGTTTTGAGACCATTTTTAAAGTACTACAATGGTGATTATCAAAAAATCTATAAATATTTGTCTTTTTTTTAGTTCTGGTTTATTTACTGCTGAGTGGTTTGTTCTTTCAGCAAATGGTGTTTTTTCCTTCGTATACTCCAGTTATTGATTAATTAGTTGCTAAATTCATTGACGATTATTTCAGCAATCTGTTCATCATAATTAATCCAATTAACTGTTTCAGTCCCAGAAGTGTCAGAGTAAAAGAAGCTGAATACAAATTACACTTTACACATCTCAATTTCTACTCATTTTCCAGCAGGTATAACTACTTCTATCTGTTCCGTATTTCGGGGGAGGAGACCCCACAGTGGGAGTTGCTGTGGGGGATTTCGTCAGCTTCCAGAATTCCTTTCTGCTGGAAAACTGGAGCTGCCACTCTCCAGGCAGTCTTTGACTCCAGCTTTCTCTTCCCACCTTCCTTTTGTTTCAGCTTGAGCTGTAAATGTGTCAGCATCAGAGGACTCAGTATGAAGAAGTCGGCCCGGCCAGCGGCGAGTAAGGTCAGCGGGGAACGAGGGAAATCGGAGGCTGCCGGCGCCGGAAAGTCCTCAGCCAAAAGCGTCAGCACCGCACCTCTGAATAAGGTGAAACTCGCCGTGTGATGAAGGACTTGGCTCCATTTAGCATCATTGTTTGTTTTTTGTTTTTTTTGTGTGTGTGATAGTGTTTGTTTTGTTCTTTCAGGTGAAAAGCAATGATGATCTTTTAGCGGCCATGGCCGGAGGGAATCCTGTCATTAAGACCAAGAAGGCTGGCTCCATTGGAAGTAGCTCTACCAACCAAGAAAGCAAGCCAAAAACTACATCAGGTATCCCACAGTCAAAGCAAAGGACAGTATAATGGGAGATCCAGATTTTAGAGCTTTACATCATGTTGTAATGGTATTTTCTCGCCAAAAACATATGGCGAGAGATGTGTTGCCCTGATTCTTTAGTGCATGTTTGAGAAATCCTGTAATCTCCCGTGGCAACCGTTCAGGGTGCAGAAACACTTGGTCTCACCGGGCATTGCCTTCCACACAGCTCCTCCTCAGAGCTCCCCCCTCACAGAGCAACTCCTTCCCCAGTGATTTCCACACTCAGCTCCTTCAGACTAGCCAGCAGCAATTAGCAAACACCTGGTGGAGCTGAGCATTAATACGTCTCAGATTAGCGCTGGCAAAAATGTTGTAAAAGTGTTAATAGAAGAGCCATGTTGTGATGAGTTCCTGAAGGTGGAGTTTCAGAAAGAGGAGGAACTTCTTAAAGAGAGAGATGCCCAATTTCAAGTCATTAAATTAGGAAGTCAAATTTCTTTCAAATTCTGTTTATATATATATATATATATATATAGCATCTTTATAACAATTAAAATAAATGTAGTTGCTTGATTGAGCTATAAAATGTCACAATGTGCCCTTTCAATAATGTCATCCAATAATTCATTATTACCTTGTCAGGTTTTCACATTTCCTGTCAATTTGAAACATATTTTTAACCCAAAAACACACCGGACCGCTGGATGACTCCCTTAGCGACCCTATCGCTGGGAAAATTCTGGGTAGTCATCGTCAGCATCATCACAAAAAATACATAATCCTGCCTCCAATTGCCTGAACTACAAGTTCCACGTCTTTCCCTTTCTGTCTTCAAAGGGTCTCTGTCCAAGCGTACAACATCAACGACTTCCAAGGAACCAAATTCTTCACGAGATCGCCTTCGGACATCAAGAGGTTCAGCAGCTAAGAAGCAGTCGGCATTGGGCAGCGCATCGGGGGATGTGTCCTCGGGGAAACGCTCCCGGAGCCAGACGGTGGCCGAATCAGATGGCCGCATGAGCAAGTCCAAATCAGACGGCCAGATCAGCGATAAGGTCGCTCTGGAAGCCAAGGTGAAAGACCTGGTGGGTCTGGCTAACAGCAAAGACGTGGAGATCCTCCACCTCCGCAGCGAGTTGAGGGACATGAGGGCGCAGTTGGGCTTGGGAGGAAAGGAGGCGACGCCCCAGGAACAGGAGGAAGAGGAGGCCAGGGAGGAAGAGAAGCCCCAGGTGTCAGCCATCACAGCCGCTGACGTGGAGTCCACTCTGATCCTCTTGCAAGAGCAAAACCGAGCCATCCGAGAGGAGCTGAACCTGCTGAAGAGCGAGAACCGCATGCTGAAGGACCGGCTCAACGCGCTGGGCTTCTCCCTGGAGCAGCGGCTGGACGGAACAGACAAGCTCTTCAGCTATCCGTCCTCCCTGAGCCCGGACCTATCGGCCAGCGCCGCGCACGGTGACACGGCCAGCGCTGGCGCGCTGACATCCTCGGTGGAGGGCTCGGCCCCCGGCTCCCTGGAGGACCTCCTGACGGGTCACCAGCACGGCGGCTCAGCGGACAACCTGGACAGCGAGTCCAGCGAGGTCTACCAGGCCGTCACGTCCAGCGATGACGCCCTGGACGCCCCCTCTGGCGCGTCCTCCTCGTCCGAGTCAGAGTGCGCCCCGGGCACGGCAGCGGCGGCGCGCTCACGTAGGGACAGCAGCGGCGACACCAGCGAGGTGTCTGTGGCCTGCCTGACGGAGCGCATCCACCAAATGGAGGAGAACCAGCACAGCACGGCAGAGGAGCTGCAGGCCACGCTGCAGGAGCTGGCCGACCTGCAACAGATCACACAGGAGCTGAACGGGGAGAACGAGCGGCTCGGCGAGGAGAAGGTCATCCTCATGGACTCGCTGTGCCAGCAGAGCGACAAGCTGGAGCTGTACGGCAGGCAGATCGAGTACCTGCGCTCGCTGCTGGACGAGCACCACGTCGCCTACGCGCTGGAGGAGGACATCAAGAGCGGCCGCTACCTGGAGCTGGAGCAGCGCTACGGCGACCTGGCTGACAACGCCCGCTTCGAGAGGGAGCAGCTGCTGGGCGTGCAGCAGCACCTTTCCAACACGCTCAAGATGGCCGAGCAGGACAACGCCGAGGCGCAGGAGATGATCGGCGCGCTGAAGGAGCGCAACCACCAGATGGAGCGCATCATGGAGTCGGAGCGGCAGGACCGGGCGGCGCTGGAGGCGGCGCTGGACGAGTACAAGGCGGCGGTGAGCAGCGACCAGGCCGAGCTGGGCCGCTGCCGGGCGCAGCTGGAGCAGGAGAGGCAGCGGGTGGCGGAGCTGTACTCGCTGCACACAGCCGGCGACAAGAACGACATCTGCCAGCTGCTGGAGGGCGTGCGGCTGGGGAAGGAGGAGGCGGAGGCCAAGGCGGCCAAGACGCAGGAGGAGCTGGAGCGGGCGCACGGCGAGCTCGGCCGGCTGCAGGAGACCTTCAGCAAGGTTAGAGAGCGTGAGGTCAAAGGTCAGGGAATGCGTATGGGGTCGATCTTATTTGGTTTTATAAGAGCCACGGTGGAGGGGCCAGAAAGCAAATAATCAATTAATCGCATGATGAGTTAAAATGATAATTTCCCTGATGATTATTATTGCTTTTGGTTATGTTTTGTTTTTTTGCGTATTTAAAATATCTTCCAGTTCCAGAGTTAAGGTTTTTTTTTACAAGACTGAAGTTTATTGGTCTTTGAGTGTGAACCTGCATTTTTATGACATTCCTTGAAAATGCTCTCAAAACAACAATTTTATTGTTTATCACAGTGATAATTATCTTACTTGGGGGGATTACTATAAATACATACCATTATTACAATTTGAAAACTCTTTATAATTCATTGCTCTACACTACTTTCTACTAGTTCATCACATGAAATTCCTATAAAATACTTTAAGGATTGTGATTGAAAAGTGAAAAAAAAAAAAAATCAAACGCTATGAATATCATAATGATCCTCTGGAACAGTTTCGTTGATCATTTTTGACGAAGGTTTCTGCTCCTCCTGCAGCTGGACAGTGAATACCGGGGATTCCAGGATCAGGCGCAGCGGCGGATCGCCGAGCAGGAGGGCGCTCTGGAGCAGCGGCGTGTGGAGCTGCAGGAGAAGGAGACGGAGATCGGTGACATGAAGGAGACCATCTTTGAGCTGGAGGACGAAGTGGAGCAGCACCGAGCCCTGAAGCTCCATGACAACCTCATCATCTCGGACCTGGAGAGTAAGTGGACTCACGTCAGACTGTGGTTAATCTAGAGAATACTAGATATTCTAGTGTCCTAGAATTTCTGGTGTGCAATAATTTTTATATATAAAATCAATACACACCAGTTTGATTTTATGTACTAATAAGTAAAACTTTTTACTGTACATATTCTCTGAAAACTATGGACTTCATAGCATTTCTGATAACCTTGCAGGCTTTAGTAAAAGTATGTTTTTGTTTTTATTTCAGACTCTGTGAAAAAGCTGCAAGACCAGAAGCATGACATGGAGAGAGAGATCAAGACTCTTCATCGCAGACTCAGGGTAAACACAAAGTTTGATCCCTACACAGCAATTCCCCGAAGGTCTTTTGGAAAAACATTTCCACGTTTTTTATGCTTCACGAGATGCGAAAGTTTCACACATCAGTTTTACATTGTATTGATTTAACAGCTTGAAGTGCTTTCAGAAACACTTCAGCAGTTGTGGGCAAACGGAGTTGAATCTCTCAAATTAGAAGCAATAAAACCCTTTTCATCTGGTGAACGTATCCATTAGGGTGTTGTCAGACTGCTTATATTCAAATACATTAATAATATCAGCTAACTTTAGTGGAAATATTAACTTAATTAAGTAAATGAAGCTTGGTGCCAGTGCTCATAAAAACAATACACCACAAAAAGTCAGTTTTGATCCAGAGTTAACACTCTGGAGCTTTAAACTGCAATCTCTGCTGCTTTGTTCAATGTTGACACAGAAAGACATGAAGAGAATCCATCTGAGCTCTATGAATCGTGTAAATATTTACTCTGATGCTCGGCTCCTTTATCTTGTCATGTGTGTTGGCGTGCAGGAGGAGTCGATGGAGTGGCGCCAGTTCCAGGCCGATCTGCAGACAGCCGTCGTCATCGCCAACGACATCAAGTCCGAGGCGCAGGAGGAGATAGGAGACCTGCGGCGCCGCCTGCAGGAGGCGCAGGAGAAGAACGAGAAGCTGAGCAAGGAGCTGGACGAGGTCAAGAGCCGCAAGTAAGTCCAACGGGCCGGCGAGCTCAGGAGCGAAAACTCCTCACAATGATCAATCAAGTGGTGGCGCTCCCAAAAGGGGGGGGGGTTAGAGCTCCCTCTTGAAAAATGTTGGCCAACCCCAGGCCCTCCAAGAGACTCCTGTTCAGGTTATAGAGACAAATAGTAATTTTGTTTGATTTGGACATAAATGAAAAATAAAATAGAAAAGTAAATGTACAAAATTAAAAGTAAATATTAGGATTAGGGCCACTAAAAAAAAGAAATTCTGACTATAAGTTCAGAAAAAATTCTGTTTAAAAAAAAATGTTTGAAGTCGTTTCAGCGCTGATTTCTGTATCAGATTGTTTCTCTGAATTCTACATTTTTTTCCCTTGTTTTTTTTTTTTTTTTTTTTTGCCTGATTCACATGTGATTATTTGCATATGCTAGCCACATAAATGACATATACCTAAGAATCTTTGGTTATTTATTTGGACTTTGGCCCATACATGGTCACAGAAATAGAATTGAGAAAAAAGCCAGAATTCTTTTTCTTTTTTCTTAATGGTGTTGATTATCTTCAATAATAATTTCTATGTACAATTTTTACTAGCCCAGTCTGGCCATCCCCATGAAATCTTTCTCGGGGTGGCCACTGTAATCATATCCGTCTCACTGCTTTGTCACATTCACTTCTGTTGTTCAAAGTGTGTGTGTGTGCAATGAGCTGAGCCCTGTTGGTTTTCCAGGCAAGAGGAGGAGCGAGGCCGAGTGTACAACTACATGAATGCGGTGGAGCGGGACCTGGCGGCCCTCAGACAGGGGATGGGTCTCAGTCGGAGGTCGTCGACTTCCTCAGAGCCGTCGCCCACCGTGAAGACGCTCATCAAGAGCTTCGACAGCGCCTCGCAAGGTACCGCTGCATCTGAACCTGCTCAGACTCACTCCGTCCGACTGACGCAATCGTCTAACGTTTGCATATTTCACGTTATTCACAGACACGTTGCCATAGCAACACACAACAAAAAAGGAAAAAAAACTCAAACATTTTCCACACAAAGAACAGAGAATTCAGTCGGTTACAGTTTTATGCTATAGACTTGTTGTTTATTTTGCGATTGTTAATAAGTGATCACTGTAATAGATTAGCTACAGCCGCTGTTAGCTAATCTGACACTGCAGTGATTGATTAGCTGATTTAATCAACCACTGATTAAATCTGCTCTACTGATGATGTGTCAGAGTTGGTGTTCAGTTTGCCCTTTTTTTTGTTGTTTTTTATCTGAACCAAAACACACAGAGTTACTTGTCACAGCTACATGCTCAGGTTGTGAAAGTCAAACCACTTTCCTCTCCCTCACTATTTTTATTTATTTTTTCTTGATTAAAACTTTTTCCTGACCTTGTTATCTTGTTGTTTTAGTGTTGACAATTGGTAGCAATTGGTTCTCTTATGCATCAGGCGCCCATTTAAGATTTAGCGGGTTATATTGACGACGAGACTAAAACTAACGCTGCTCATCTCCCTTCTGGAGGCTTTTTGAAAGAGAATGGGGGTGGAATCTTACGCACACAACTTCATGCTGTAAGGTGTATAAGCTATTTTATTTCTGTTTCATTTTCTTTCATAGATGTCAGGATGGATTCTAAAACTTTTTCTTTCCCCCCCTCCCCATCCTCTGTGTTTTTGTAGGCCCGCCCTCTAACGGCGCCGCCGCCGTCGCTCCGACTGCCTCCACTCCAACTGCCTCCGCTCCCCCATTACCTCGGACCCCCCTCAGCCCCAGCCCCATGAAGACCCCCCCAGCAGCTGCTGTTTCACCCATGCAGGTGCGGAAAACAAAAATGGGATTACAATAGTGTTGATGTTACACAAAGACACAGACTGGTCCCTCATTTCAATGATATAGTTATTAGTTATTGAATATATAAACTCTATCTCTGTAAACAATTTGTGAATCGTGTTTGGTGTCTGGTTATACAATGAAAAATGATATTGAATAATAATATAAATGATAACTATTTAATTCAAAATTAAATAAATTAATATGGTTGATAAGACATCATTAATAAATACTCCACCAAATAAATAAATACATCTTTCCTATTTGGGAACAGTTTATTTTACCAATAGCACTCAACTTATTTGTGACATTTTATTTTCTAACACCTTATTGTTATTATCTCATAGACTTATTTGTATTTATTAAAAACTTCATTACTTATTAACGTTTTTATTTCAGTGTACTGGTCAGATTTCTCTTAATGATGAATATTGATGGAAGGATGACACAACTTCAGTCATTTAAAAAACAAAAAGAAAATTTCTGAAGTTTGAAATGATTTTTCATATTCGCATGAGTGAAAATCTTTTTACGTACAAACTCAAATATACATAAAGATAAGTGGATAAATGTCCCTTAGCAAGATTCACTTGAGCAGCGCAGGTTTTTTTTTGTGGCCTTCAGTGATTTTTACTTCATTCTCGATGGACAGCTGATCTTTGTAATTGATCCACTTCTATTCTTGTAAATCTACTAAAGTGCATGTTTTGCTGTTTCAGAGACACTCCATTGCTGGGTCTATAGCGGCGACCAAACCCCTCTCATCGCTGAGTGACAAGAGACCCAGCTACACAGACATGACCATGCCAGGTAAACACGCTCTCCATCCTGTAGTCATTTTTATGTCAACTTCTTCTTAGTTGTTTATTGATTTCCTGTAGAATATTTTATGTAATATTCAAATGTTTTTCAAGTCTCTACATATTGGGTTTTTAACCATCTGTGACCCATAATTATGGAAAGGACGTGAAATGAATTCCTGAAAAATTAATTTCACTTTCAAAACGAGCGGCAAAAATTCTTCAACTTTTTCACAATTTAAGTTGTTTGGTGTAGCAAAAAAAACCCCATTATTTTAACTTTTAGGATACAGCAATAAATTATTTAAGTTTTTCAATACAGAAAAAAAGAAGAAAAATAAAGATTTCTCAAGTTTTTTTTGCACTTGTGAAGTGGAACAAAAACACCGCATCATTTTCAAAACATTTAACCAATAAAACGCTTAAGAGTTTAGCATGCATTAAATTAGCTTACTAAAATAATGGCCTGTGGAATTTTTTTTTGCCAAAAGATAATTTAGGCAAAAAAAAATCACTTTTAGCAAAAAATGACTTGGGTTATTATTTTAGGAAAGTGACAAAATAAAATGCAGCAACTAGAATAGTTATAATCTAATTGTATTTATATGCTTGAATGGCCTAATTAAAGTCTGTGGTAAGGGTACGAATGGCAGTCCATGCTCACTATTCACCCAATGTGAACGAGGAGAACGAGACCTGAATAAGTGTTTAGCTATTTTTCTGATTGTGTGAAAAAATGGGAAGAGTGTGAATACTTTTATAAGGCGCTGCAGGTGCAAATGTGAAAAAGCACTAAATACTCTGCTGTCAAGTAGTGTCACGTCATATGTCATCATGGAAACAAGTCTGAATAGCATGATACAAATGGGATCGCTTTTCTCCCAAGGCTCCAGTCGGGATTTATAAGGATTCAACGCAGAGCAGACGATGAGAGGGCGACATCAAGGACGACTCTGTCCACTCTTAACTGCAGCGAGCTCAAGTGTTTTCTGCGAACGTGCAATCTTGGCCGTAGTTTCCAACGTTTGTTTACTTTTTCAGTGATTTATTGTTTTCTTGGTGAGGCAGGCGGCCTCGTGCCTCGGTATTCCCTGAACTCACAGGAACTGGAATGTGGCTCTTAGCTGACCTCCATCCTCCCCATGTCCCCGGTTACATCCACTCTTTGGGAGGAAGTTCGTCATGCAGTCACTCAGTGGTGTCGATGTTGTCATGTACCCACAGCTGAGCACCTCCTCAGGGGAGCCCCGACCAGCCGACCCCCTCCCGTCCTGCAGAGGGTCTCCAACATCGACTCCACCAAGGCCATTTCAGGTTGGAGACGTCAGTCAGAGTTAATGTGATATTTCAGAGCCGATACGTTTGAATCCAAGCTGTAATCTGTGTCCCGTAGTGTCGCGGAGGAGCAGTGAGGAGATGAAGAGGGACTTGTCGGCGTCGGACGGAGCCTCCTCCACCTCCCTCATGGCCATGAGCGCTGCTTCCTCTCCCCTCTCCCTGTCCTCCTCCTCCCCCACCGCCTCAGTCACGCCCACCACCCGCAGCCGCCTGAGGTACTGTCACAAATTGTGCTAAACGAGAAGGTTGTGTGAAGATCCCGTATCTTCACACAACCTGATGCTCCTCATCAGCGTGAAATCACCTGATGAGTGCAGAAGCATTGCACACAAATCACAAAAACTCAAAAAACGAAGGAAAGCTGAAGATGTTTACCCTTTTTTGACCTTGAAATCTTTTCCCTGCTTATGAGTCTTTTGTCTGTTTCTCTAACAGAGAGGAGAGAAAAGACCCTCTGTCAGCGCTGGCCAGGGAGTATGGAGGCTCAAAGAGAAACGCTTTGCTCAAGTGGTGCCAAAAAAAGACCGAAGGTTATCAGGTATGAGAACCAACTTGATCTAAACGGAGGATGCATTCACACCGTCCCCGTTTGTTCCGCATTAATCAAACTCCAGTTTGTCTACCTTTAAAGTCTGGTTCCTTTGGGGAGGTGTGAACGCGTAGTGGAGCTCTGGGTAAATCCAATCAAAACAAACTTGTGTAAGTCTTGCTCTGAGTGGAGAACTGGCTCGTAGCCTTCAACCAACAGCAACAGAGGAATCCTAAAACCGCTGAAATGTAACGCTTCTCCAATTTTTTCACATTTTGTGAAGAAGGAAGTTGCGTTCAGTGTCGTCTTCAGACGTTTTCATGTCGTTTCCTTCAGTAGTTCTTGCTGCAGCGCCACCATAGGCAAGGAAGGGAACAGTCTTTTCAAAGGTCCTGAGCCTTTTGACACAGTGCAGTGTGAAAGAGAACCACAGCAGCTGAAAATGGAACAAATGTCCCCAGTCGAACCAATTCTACCAAAAGCAATACCACCAAATGTAAAACTGTGTTAAATAAATGTGTTCTGATGGCTTGGGGAAACTCATGAACAGCACCGCTGAACTCAAACCCAACAGGTTGTTAAACGGTCTGTTTATTAGGAGAATGTTGGAGAAAACTCTGGAAAGTTTCTCCAGAAAAAGTTGCTTGAAGCCAAACACAAGTCAAGTTATTGCACCTTGGGCAGCTAAATTCTTATTCCTGCCCAAAACATCACCAGTGACAACTCTTTCCTTTTGTGTGTACCTACTGTCAGCTGAAAGGTTAAACGATTATAAGAAAAAGAAGAAAAGATTAAGAAACATAAGATATGCAGTGCTTTCATGTTGTGGCAGACTCTTCTCTTCTTTCCAGGACGTCACTTCCCCATGTCGCTGGCTTTATAGTTTGTAAATCTGAATCTTTAACTTTTGACTTTTATCGACATCCACGTAAGCAAAAGGTGTGGCAGTCGACACGTCGCTTGAAAGTTGACACTCAACCTGACAGTCTGGCGGCATTTCGGGGAAAAAGAAACCTGGGACGTAATTCTAGACGTTAAAAGTTGGTTGGCGTACCTCTAAGGGTGGCAGCTGTGACAGCAGTAAAACGTGGTGTTGATTCTGAGGTCTGAAGCTAAATGCATGTTGCACTTTTTAAGTTCTTCTTCATCCACTCCACTGTTTTTTGTTTGTCTCTCACAAAAAAATCCCAGTAAAATTAGAGATGCAAGTTATCGATTGATGAGTTAACCTAAAGTTTTCTCTTGTATTAAAAAGGCCCATAGTCTTTGCATAACGTAAGATTTTTCACAATATACTGAATTTCAACAAAAAAAAAAGATGATAAATTTGAAATTAAATTTTAACATTATTTTGTGACAGCTGTATTAAATACTGTGTGAATAAACAGTGAGCGTCTCCTTCCCGTTCTTGCATGGCCCCGCCATCTTTGTTTCGCTTAAGGATGGCCAGTGGCGCCCTCCAGTGGCGCCCAGTGGCAACAATAAAAATAGGCCTAACTGGACGACATTAGTAAACGAGTGGAACTAATTTCAATCTAATAAACCATTAATCGACAATTAATTGTAAGTTGATTAATTGTTTGCACCCCTACCTAAAATAGATCGATAATTCTTGGTTGTAATTTGATTAAAAAAGGAAAAAGGTGATTATTGTGTTTCCAAGGTATTTTGGTTTGTTGGTATGGATGGAGAACTGGTAGCAGGTTTGCCTCAGCAGTAAACGGGTTTGATTATGTGACTCAGAAAAAGCCTGGGAAGTTGTCACTAGAGTCGTTTTCTTCCACATTGAAGGGACACAGGTCACGGTTACCATGGCTTCCTGTGTCTCTCCAGGAAGTGTGCAACATTAAGCACATCCTGCAAGTAACAAACGGACAAAACACCGGTGAGCCAGAGGGTGATGGGTTGTGATGTTGAGGAGATTGAAGCGTGCGATTACGCCAAACGTCAGCGAATGTTTGCTGGAGGCTTTTATTTTTCCGTGTTTTTTTTTGTGTGTTTTTTTTTAAAGGTCAAGACGATGATTGATGGCGGATGAGTTCTGCCTGTGCCGTTTGGATCGAGTTGCCGTTTTCTGTCAATAAATCCTGAACGTTTCCAGTTGTTATGAGAATAATGTTTCCAGAATAACGCCGTTTAATCGCCGCGCCTTTTTCCAGAACATCGACATCACCAACTTCAGCAGCAGCTGGAACGACGGCCTGGCCTTCTGCGCCTTGCTGCACACCTACCTGCCCGCACACATCCCATACCAGGAGCTCAGCAGTCAGGACAAGGCAAGCAGCTTTGCTCCCTTTACATGGGTCGATTTCTACTTTTGTACTTGTGATCTAAACATGTCTCCCTTTCTCTCTTTAGAGGAGAAACTTCACGTTAGCTTTTCAAGCTGCAGAGAGCGTCGGCATCAAATGCACATTGGTAAGCTCTGCAGACGAGCCGTTACTCCAAATCCACTCATGCCTTCTTTTTTTTTTTCTTTTTCCCCAGTGACAGCGTGTAATCTTTACAAAAAGAAGAGATGCCTCACACCAGATTTAGCTCCTAGCTTCTCCCTGATAAGGATTTTCATGTTTCCGATGTCGATCCGACACAGAAAAAAGCTGCTGAATTAACTCGAAGCATTTCTTTTTTTAAACAGAATTTATTCTGGGATTAGAATCAGAATTCAAAGGAAAACAAAATCAGATCTCTGAGATTTATTGTAGTGGCCCTGATCCTCTTCCGCTTTTAAAACAACTGACCTCATTTCTCCACCGTAAGACTCTCCGTCTTTTTGATGTTCAAGTTGAGCATCGAAATCAAAATTAGATTGAAACCATTTCTCAACTATAAACATTGTTGTGAGCTGATGAAAATAGTTTCCGCTTCACATTGTGCAAGAAACCATCTAGAGAAATGGTTGTGCCCACAGTTTTCACTTAGCAGATCCTTCTCTAACAGGTGGAGAGAAAGCTTTACCTAGAGATAAAGAAATCCTTGTTCAGACGCTGCTGTTGCACGGAAACAGGTGCAGCAGAAGGCTTAGTTGCCTGGTAACCTCGCTTGCAGGGCGGATATGGTTTTAACCACTAAGTGCAACAAAAACAAACCCCAAACTAATCTCTGGTCTTGATCTGTCATCTTTAAGGGCCACGCTTTCCGTCGGCCTCCGTCTTTTTCAAACCGCCTCCTTGTCTGTTGCAGGACATCAACGACATGGTCCACACGGAGCGGCCCGACTGGCAGAGCGTCATGACCTACGTCACCGCCATCTACAAATACTTCGAGACCTGACTCCCGACCTCAGCACCTCGCACCCGCAGCAGCACAATCACAGTCGCGGCGACGGGCCCGGCAACCGCTCCGTCGGCAACTGTTACCCCTCACCGCCCCAACCCCGCCACACGCTATTAGCTATTAGCTGAACTGGGGCTCGATCACACGTTTACCGTTATACTAGTAAGCCATGAGAAGTAACCGGTCGAAGCCGGGCCTGCGCAGGATCCGCTCGATCCCCTGGAAAAAAGTCCAGAAGATCCGTGGATCTGGAGCCGCAAAAGAAAAATGTCAGTGCCTTCTTGTTTTGGCTTTTGTTGTTTTTGTTTCCAGGATGTTTAAGAGGAAGTTGTTCCAACCTAAATTCACTCGGAAATTCTCTACATTTCTTTCGTTTGGTTGGAACATCAAGCGAAGTTTACATTTCATGTGTTTTTTGGTTTTTTTTATGCCAGTCCACAGCGTGGCTGGTTGGTTGCCTAATTTTTTTTTTTAAATACTCCTTTTGGAAACACTTTGGACTCGTTTTGCACCAAGTCTTCCAGACATGACAGTACGATGCAGACGTCTCTCTTTCAGTGGATAAAGTGCCTGTGAGTTTAATGCGGGAAAACCAGGAAATGAGCTCTGTGTCGCTTTGTGAAGTTGCCAAATAAGTATCATTGACTTCTACTTGTTTTGTTTTTTTTGTTTGTTTGTTTGTTTGTTGTTTTCGCCTGCTATAACCAGGATACAGTGGTGTTAGGTTCTCCAGCTCCATCACCCAGAATAAGCCACACTAACTCCCTCTTTATAGATCTGTGAAAGTTGATTCATGTTCATTTAAAGTTGCATAAATATCCTAACGCTTTCCCTGACGGCTGCGTAACACGTCTCCACTGTTCTCACTCAGCACACGGCGTCATTCCTTCAGAACCAAAGCGTGAGCAGAGTGCAGTCCTCAGCAGAACGCGTTCTGTGAAAAAATCAGGCCTCGAGTTTGAGGGGAAAGTCTTTGAGTCGTTTGGATTGATGCGCGTTTTTCTTTCCTAATAACTGGAAGGGATTAACTGCTTTTTGTTTGTGTGTGTTCTTAATGCGAGGTTCGGCGCCAGGCTCAGCGTAAACGCCTGTCTCGGGCCAAAGGAAATAAAAAAAAAAATCTGCATACCAGGGCCTCTAATGATTAATAACATGTTTTGTTTTGTAGTCTGAGCAATCCCAGCTTGTTCTAGAAGAAGAGTGTTGGGGGGTTGTGAGGCTCCGACTTCGTATAGTCGGTGCAGGAGCTGCGGTTTTGCAGATCGTTGTGCGTTTCTCTTTGGCAGAGTCGTATTGTAGCTGCAGAGGTCATGTAAGTTATCAACTGGCCGTAACCTCACATTGCAGACTGATCTAATCCCGGATAGCGATTAAACGCCCCAAATGTCAAATTTTTCTCTGAACAAGACGTTTCTTGTGTTTCTAAATGACACAAAGTGACTATATAATCCATTCTGCAACTATCTGATGTTTTTTTTTCCCCTCCTTCTTTTTTTAAATATTTGTGTCTTTCCTCAGCATAACTAATGCACACTCGTGATGCCGTGTAAATGCAGTTTATTCACTCGAAATCCAGCCTGCCACCGTTTTGTCAGGCTGTCTGACTGCTATGTGATGCCTGTGCCTCATATACAAAGTTATTTTATTTATTTGCATAGTTTTCATGAAGTCATTACTTGAGTGTCTTACCTATCTATGAAGTTATTGCACACACAGTAAGTAGCTGCACTGAGATAAGCTTTTTTTGGGTTTTGTTTTCTTTCCTTTCTTTGTATGCCACGCTAAGTTGTTGCCTTAAGAGTCTAACAGAGTCCTGCGCTACTGACAGCTGGACACCAGATTGGAAAGGACGACCTGAAACATGCTAGGCTTTGTCTTTTGCCTTATTGAGAAACTGACAATTATTGTGTTGAGGTTGAAATCTGTGAGTGTGTATTAAGGCCATTGTGAGTGGGGGAAAATAAAAGATGTGTAAATTTCCACCATAAGAGTTCTGAAATTTTCTAGGAAAAATAAATAAAACTAGAAAATTTCTGAGCTCCACAGGTCAAAACTTTGCAAGGAAAAACTCAAGAAATTTTGAGATTAATCTCAGAAAATTTCTATGAAAAAGCAAGGAAAGATTTGTTTGAGAAGCTGAAAGTTTGAAGAATTTTGAGGATTAATTTTCTAGAAAAACTTTGAAATTTCGTAGTTTGAAAACCCAAACTTGCTTGAAAAGTTTCTACAAACTCAGAAATTTCCACGGTTTCTTTCTTCCTAGAAATTTTCTGAGCTGGATCTCAAAATTTCAGTTTCTTGGTAGAAATGATCTCTTCCCTTTTTTTCTGCCTACAACATCCCATCATATTAAAAAAAAAGGGGGGGGCGGGGGGGGAGAGACTGCAGCCGGTTTTCAGTCCAGCTCCGCCAGCCGTATCGATAGCAACAAGGAAAAGCACTATTTTTGCCTCTCGGATGTGGAGGCTGCGGCGCTTGCCAGGTCTCATACATCTGCTTTAGACATTCAGCGATTTAAAGATAGCACAAGAGCCTCCAACAATGGCTGCTTCTGCTCCGCGTACAAGATGGAGCGAGTTATTTACTGGCGTTGGAAGGAATTGGCTTCTTTTCACGGGTGTGTGTGTGTGTGCGTGTGTGACAACGTGGTGCTGATTATCAGTCTAAATTCTAAAGTTTATTGCGGCGTGTTTTAATTCCACCGCCGGTGTTTTACTGCTTGACAGGAATCTGTGAGATTTGAAGCCTCCTCGCAGCAGAATGTGTGTCTGATCACGCTTTATTGGTGCTGGGACTCCTTTCTTTCTTTCTTTTTTTTTTTTTTTTTTTTTTACGAGGTCCAGCATGTGCCGACGTGGAGTGATTGATGAACTCTGAGGCCCCGGCCTGCTGAGGAGGGAGCAGACAGCTGGCGAAAGCGAGGAAGCTCATTCCAGCTCCCCGCGACGCGGCCGCCGTCCGCAGTGGGCGTGTCGCGCAGCGTGGGGAGCTTTAAGCGATTCCCTTCTCGGCGTATTGTTCCGAACAGGGAGGTGGATCCTGACGGGTCGTCACGTTACGTTTGTGTTCGTTTACTTGAAGAATCTTTTCGAGATTTCCACTGAACCTGCTCCAGTTTGCCTCCTTTTGTTTCCCACGTTGCCTTCTGTATTTTCTTTTTTTTTATTTTTTTTTTTCTTTCCAGTCACATACATGTATTACTGAACATCACGGTTGTGAAAGTCGAAGCTGAAAGCATCAGAACTGAGTGTTTGTGCGAGTGTAAAAGCCACTAAGCTACAGTATTAAGGGCACACTACCATGAGTTTGTAAGAAAATGTTCTGTTGTTTTATGTTGCTTTTTCTCCTGTAGCTATAAAAGAAGGTTGAAAAGTTCTTCTTTTGTCATCTTTATTTTGGTTCAGTTGTTGCCAAACTGGATCAGAGTGTCAACATCTGGGCTGGACTTAGAAAGGGCTGCGGCCCCGGGCCCCAAACATTTAGCATGTCTTACTATGTAATGTATGCAGAAGTCCTAGAACATGGTAACACACTTCCCAAAGTCATACCAGGTGTGTTATTTTAATATTGTTACATTTTTATTTACGTAGCCTATACAATACTCTGATATCGTCACCTTCTTATAATAATGGCATACGTGTTTTTTTTTTGTTTTGTTTTTTTTTCCCCAAAGGTGCTTCCCCCCCTTTCTTTTTCTTTTTCTTTTTTCCCCAAATCATCTTCTGGCAATAAAAGATAGTGTCTTTTTTTTTTCCCAAAAGTAACTTTTGCCCCCCAAAAAATATAAAGAGAGACTTGGGTCATTATTTTAGGATATTTTAAAACTCCAAACTTGTAATGCATCTTTCTGGGACCATCTGACTTGGGACATTTTAGACCTGGTGGTCTGTAGACCTGCCCATTAACTACTGCTTTCATTTAAATCATGTGTGGTTTTTTTATTTGTTTTTTTTGATAGGGCACCAAAACTGGCTCCAGCCGAGGGGCCCTTATCTTTCTAAAATCATTCCTGGTCAACAATTAGAAAAACAATATGGCGGTTATAGAGTATTGGCATAAAACAATCTAATTGCCATCCATTTTCTTTTGCTTATCCGGGGTCGGGTCATGGGGGTCAGCATCCTAAGAACAGAACTTCTCAAAAAAAAGTGAAACCGAATTTGCAATGAATCCATATAAAAATGTGAGTTTCACTTTTTGCGCTGGATTCCTAAAATACATGAACTTTTTTTTTGTATTTTTTTTACTGAGATGCATCTGAATGTAGAGAGAAGCAGCGACACAGGATGTATCAGCTGGGCGAGTTTTAGTGGGAGGGTGTGTGTGTGTGTGTGTGTGTGTGTGTGTGTGTGTGGGTGGGGGGGGGGTCTACCATCATCTTTACAATGCTTTCTCCGTGATCCACCCCCGGAGAGGAAACGGCCACAACTCTGCAGAAAATGTTTCAGTGAGGAGAGAGAGAGAGAGAGGAGATGTTCTCTCTTTCTACATTCACTGAGAGCAACTTGTTCACAGGAAGGAGGAAACACGGAGCTGCTCTTCTTCTTCTTCTTCTTCTTGCCTTTTCATTTATTTCCTGACTCAGCCGCTGCATGTCTCCGAGCCGCAGCTCTGCTCTCGGTTTATTTTTAATTTTTATTTTCTTTTGAACCCAGCCTCAGGTTCTGTCTCTGAACGCGGTGAAGCTCCGGTAAGTCAGTTCAGTTATGATCCGGTCACAGACTTTATCTCTGCGGTGAATGATCTGCTTCTGAATCTGGAGGCAGAAGCAGCTCAGCCTGATGTTTTCCTCTCTGAAAGTTTGCGGGAGTTACGTGCAGTGCGTGTTTTTTTGTTTCTTTTTTCTCTCCTCACCTGTGAGGTGAAAAACATTCAGGAATGTCAGTTTGAGGCGCTTCAGTCCGTGAAGTGATGAAGAGCATCTGAAGGGCCACAGCTGCTCTGCGCTCCGGGCTCTGCGTGTGTGAGCATGAGGGTCACTCTGGAAATGTTTGGACATTACAAACCTTTTAGTTTATCGGTTCATATAACGTGACGTGCTGCTTTAATCCGGTCTTTCCTTTAATAAAGCAAAGACTGGATTAAAAAAAGAAGAAAAAAAAAAGAAAGGTTAGATATTATTTTTATATAACCTTTGTCAACCTGCATTTCTAGTTCCAGTTTTATAAACTTTTATAATTCATTTATTACCCTCTCCTTCTCTTGTGCCATTCATTGGTTCCATTTATTGCACCGGGCTTTGTCATTGCTGAAGCTCATTAGGTGTTTTATGAAGATATTTCTCTTGTTTATTGCTGTGTTTATCCTGTGACCGGATCCAGGGCCGGATACAGGAGATAATGGGTTCAAGGGCTAAGGCCAGCTTTGGTGCCCTGCCCACATGCGTTTCTGTCGCTTGTACGTCCTGGTCCCCAGGGTGAAGCGATCCCAGACACTGGGGGTTATGTGAAAGTGACGATGTGAGATTTTAAAAGTTCACAGAGTGCAGTTTGTTCAGCCGTTACACTACGGCGGTCGGAGCGCCTCGCCGCAAAAGTAAAAAAGCGTTACTTTTGGTGGACATGCGATTCTGATGGTTGATAACCAGATCTCTGTTCAAATGTCTTCATGATGGCGTCCAGCCCACACACGTTTGGAATAGGAGAAAGATAAACAGAGAAACATTTTATTATTTAGTTAGTTTTTGTTTTTCACAAAGAGATCTTCAAATGAAAGATGTAAGGCAGAAATTTTATGTATTTATTACCTTTTTGACTTTTGTGTTTTTTCATTGGAGGTGGGACCACAAACCCATCAACCCGTGTTCACTTTTTCTCCAGCTGGACCAATGAAATAAACAATAATTAACCCCCTCTAGAATAAAAAAAAAAAAGTGAATCGCCATGGCAACCACTCAGCTGTGCAAAATGCCCGGGTGGACTGAGTGGTACCTTTTAAGGACGAAGCTCCTCCAATGAGCTGCAGTTTCTCCCTCACTCAACTCCTTCAGACTAGCCAGCAGCAATTAGCAAATACCTGGAGGGACTGAGCATCAGCTGAGCTCATTATAGGAGCTGCTTCTGAGTGAAACTCTGGCAAAAACGTCGTTAAAGGGTTAATAATTTCAAGATGTTAAATTGTGAAGTCAAAATTCTTTAAAGTCATATTTGATGTATGTAGCATTACTGTAACAACTGAAGGACACATGGTTACTTGATTATGCTGTAAAGTAGCACTTTGTGGCTGGAAAACATAAAATGTTAACACACGTCTATTTTCATCATCCAGCTTTTTTTCTATTGCACATTTCAGCAACAAGGCGACTGAGCCTCACGTCGTTTTACTACAAAGGTTAAAGTTGTTCCACCTTATATATGGCGAGTTCATCTTTATGTCTGAGAGACATGAAGCCAGTGAATCTGAAGTCGTCTCTCAGCGGTTCCAGACTCAGACCTTACAGGTGGGTGAGCTCTGTCTCAGCGACGATCCCTGGAGTCTCCGCCGGACTCTGCAGCTCCATTTTAGGTCAGTTTAATTCTGGAGGAAACATTGCTGTCATGGGACCATCAGTGCCGTTTTCAGATATTCATGACTCCCGTTATCGTCCTCTGGGATTTATTTATTTATTTATTTTTTCTGCTTCACACTGCTGTGGCTGGAATCGTACTTCCATGCAATCCGTTGCGATCTTAAGAGACCAAAAATCAACAAGGACCTTGTCTGCAAGTCCAAAAGAATAAAAACACAAACGGATAACTGCGCTGGCTTACAAAATAGCAAGTCTGTAGGAATGATGTGTTGTCCAACCCAGAGGGAAAAGTCTGACTGGGAGAGCAAAGACCTTTGAGTTCCAGTGCAGCTGTTATCTTTGAAAACCTAAAGGAGCCGTTTCCTCTGAGGGAAACAGCAACTATCTGAAACAGAAGGCTCTCAGATATCCAGGAGTCTAATTACGTCCTCTATTAATTATCCTCCATGAGTCGGATCCTGATAACAGCCACGTTGCTTCAAAGCCATCCATGGAGAATCCATGAAACGTGGTCGTGTTAAAGCAGACGTGAGCAAAATTCTGCTCCAATGGATGAAAACCGAACATCCCGACTCACTTGAGTCCAGACTTGAACAAACAAATGCATTTAGTAAATGCTCCCCGCTGAATGTTATGATGACTTCAGGAAGTCATCATAACATGGTTCCTCTATTAACCCTTTAACAGCGTTTTTACTGGCGCTGCATTGAGAAGATGCTCCTATAATGAGCTCAGCTGATGCGCAGTTCCACCAGGTGTTTGCTAATTGCTGCTGGCTAGTCTGCAGGAGCTAAGTGGGGGAGGGCTGCTCTGTGAGGCAGAAGCTTATGGAGCTTCATCCTCAAAGGCAGCGCTAAATCCACTCAGGCATTTTGCACAGCTAAATGGTTACCATGGATATTAAACGGCTGGATGAGCCATTTAATTCTCTCACTTCACGATCAGCCTTTAAGTGACATATTTATTCTACATTTTTGGGGCGATATTAGGTCTGTTAATCTTTAAATGAAATTACGCCCCCAAAACTTTCGAGCTCAGCATCAGGCATCAGACGTTTTTTCCCCCCAGACTCTGATTAGCAGAAGCTGGATGTCTGTGACCAGGTGTCAGACTCTGCTGAGCTAATAGGTGTTGTTCACACAGCCATCCGAAGTGTGATTAATGGTGCATGCTCTTATCTGCCTCCATTGTAAATTGCACCCAGAATTTATTCTTGGCGAGCTAGACTTTCTGTGGAAAGGTCATGTGACCACGTTGTAGTTATCTAATGCAGAGTGGTGCTTCGTCCATTCAGGAGCTGTTGTTTCCTCTTCTTCAGCTGATCTGATGGACCCTCCACACCCGGAATCAAAACCGTGCTGATTCCCACACACGTTCAATCAGGGAACAATCGCAGGTCCTGGTTGTCAACACAACACTGGTGTAGTGACTCCAATCCAACAACACAGCCGCTGCCGGCTGAGTAGGTTCTGGTACTAATAGGTCACGATGAGCCCAACTCGCATTTTTGTATTTATTTCTGAAACTTATGACAAAGAACTTTGGCTCAATCGAAACAAATAGACTCTTGTGATCAGGACGGAAAAATGACCTGAAATGATGTTCAGAATGACGGTGGATCAGAATGACGGTCAACATAAAAGGTTGACTTGTTGCTAGTATCTGGTAAACAACATGTGACCCCGCCCCGAAGCGATCGCGTTATCTGGAGGAAAACGTGAACAAATAACTTAACATAACAAAGCAAAACATTCACTCTGGCTCTTCCAATGTTCCCTCTCTCTTCAGCACCACCGTGCGATTTCCATTTGTGGAAAAGCATAACCAGGAACAGTCGGTGACGGCGTTTCCACTACAAACATGCGCACAACTTTGTTAATGTTCCACTAATGACACAATTTCACAAGTGCAGTGGATCCACTAAAGAAGAAACACAATTAAAATCACAGGTGAATAAGTTTGTTCACGTGATGAGCCACTAACCAAAAACACCGCGTCATCATCCTGCCGTCATCAGATGGCAGGAAGAAGACTTCCTGCCGTCTTCTTCTTTGTGGTTTGCTCCAGTGGCAACATCCGGTTGTTGATCACATGACTAGTGTGATGCAAAAAAGACCATTTTTGCAAACTGCTTTTTCATGGTCAAGCTCTGTTGTCTCAGACATACAGCCATGTCTCTACGGACATGTATGAGCGGCTTTATGTGAAAAAACTTGACTGGTTCCAAACCGATGGAGCACCTTTGGGAGGAATTAGAGTGGAGACCTGGAGCTGGGTCTTCACTCTTCACATCAGTGCCTGACCACTCTAATGTGCCTCCTGCAGAATTGTCAAAAAATGACCTTAGACAAAAACCCTCGTTTTAACCTTACTTTTAAATACAGATTTTCTTCTCCTTACTGTTTTTATATCGTTTTATTTCACTGGACTGTACAGCACTTTGGTCGACATGTGCTGCTTTTATGTCTTACATAAATAAACTGACTTTGACACCTTTTATTTTTAATGACAGCAGCCGTAATTATCTCCACCGTTCTGCCCCTCCGGTTTAGGACAGGTTGTTAAGAACCATTTTGGGACTTTTGGACTCAGAAGTCTTCATTTTAGGAGAGCAAAATGACTCAACAAACTGCGTCTGAGATTTAATATTTGTTGATTTATGGAATTTCTCGCTGTCAAACCAATGAGAACAAATGGGTCTTACTAAGGAGAGCACAGTGAAAAACCTATAGCGTGTAAAAGCTTGACAAGCAGCAGTTTAGCTGCTATGAAATTTGAAGACACGCATTTAAAGATGCGTACAGTCTGGTGTTTCTATAGGAAATACATAAATAACCCTGCTGAAGCACCTTATCCTCTTTCAGCTGTTTCCTCAAGACTTTTCCTCATTGTTGCACCAAACTCCTCCTCATGTGTCCTTCCATCTCTGAATTCAAGTGCTGTACGACAGGCTAAGGTTGCTTCACCGCTTTCAAAATGTCTGACTTCTTTCTTGCCTCGATCCATCAAAAGGCTTTAGAGCTTTCTTCCCTCCACTAAATGATAGTTTGTGATTAGACCTGTGACAGGTCAGAAAATCTAAATTCGAGTCATAAAGGTAATAAATCCTCCATTGGTCTGCATGGATCAGCGCTACAGTTTGCTGTAAAATGATTTAAACGATCGCCTCATGTACACTCGGTCTTGTTTTATTTTTATAGCACATTTCAGCAACAAGACGTTTCAAGTGCTTTACATCATGAAAACATAAAAACCTCAGGAACCCATCACAACCAGTCCCATCTCATTTTGTCGTGTCGTCGTTAAAATCATCAATATGCAACAAATATGTTGGCCGATGTGCCGGATTTGTGGTGCAGAATGCTGCTTCTCCGTGTTTCTGACACTTTCTGTAATCAATGCACAGATAAAGATAAACGCATGGATGAGTTTCTCTAGGTCTTGTTCGGACATCAGTCATTAGACTCTAATGCCCGGAAACGTTCTTCAGGTGATAGACGGCCGACTTTATAACCGTCTTTATGTGTCTCTGAAGGTTGAGGTCAGAGTTCAGCCTGATCTCTGGTTTCCATCTGCAATCACTGAAGCTGTGTGCTGACTCTAGATCGCTCCTCTTTAGGTCCAGAGATAATAACTTAGTTTACACATTGATACTGAACATGTGTTCAGAGAAGGTGGCGTCACACACATTTATCTCTACAATCATTTCGTTCAACAAAATGTTGATCTATCCCGGGGGATTTTTCCTTGGTGGCGACCTTTCGCAGCGCGTTGCAACGTTTCAACCAACAGACTGTGCCTTTGTCTGTGCAGCAGGAAGCAGCTTCCCCTCTGTCACCTCCATCACTTCCCCATCTACATCAACCAGTGTTAGCTGAGCGTTTGAGCTGATGTAAATCACACTGCGCTGTACTCGCAAGGCAAAAAATACTTGCTTCGAATCCGAAAAATTTGGAAAACAGGAAAATGGCCTGCCACTCTCTGAGCCTGCGTTGCATCGACTGGGTTAGCAGTAATTCTAGGAGGAGACGATTTTATATTGCTACAAATGCAAAATGTACGTACTGCAGCTTTAAAAGTGAGTTTGGTTCTGTTCTAGTCATTTCCTCTAACAATGTAATCCAATTATGTGACAACAAAATTCTAAACACATGTGAACAAGTGCGGCAATTCAAATATTAAATATTTAAATATTTCTCATGCTTGTTTTGAAGTATGTGAGTGAGTGGTAAAATATCAACTAGAAGCTGCACTATTACCAAAGCTTTATGAATATTAGAGATGCACAAAAGGAATCACTCACAGAGTTAAGTACGCAAAAAATACAATGTTTTCTGTTACTTAAATGCATCAAAACATAATTGCCACCATTGTTGGTCTATAAATGCATCAACCAGCTGCATACATAATATAGAGTATTCAGATACATTTTGGATTTAGCTGATTTAAAATCATATTCTGATGTTAGGGATTCGGGTTTTGATGTAAACTGGTTTAATCTTGTTATTCTTTTACCTTCTGCTGAATTCAAACCTGATATATTCATCAGGTAACTTTTATGTGAAATGGTAAAATAAAAAACAAACAAACAAAAGGAACGACAAAACCCAGAATTGGTTAAAGTCAGTGTTGTCGTTTCAGACTTTAAATTAATATTATAAATGGTCACTGGCCCGAAAGAACCTCATATTTACTGAAAATAGATGCTTTTTATACAATCTGCTCTCACATTGCTGCTCTGTTTATGCAAACAGAGCCGTTAACGAAGATCGATGTGTTTATGGATGTTTCTGGATGTTGATGTTAAAACTGCGGGTCGTTAAAACTGGTGAGTTTTCACCATTTCTACGTCTGTGCACACGGGACCCGCTGGCCTCCGTGGTTCCTCTGCTTTCGCCAAATGTTCTTAGATCATCAAACAAAACCTTTCATTTCCAGATAAACTGATTAAATAGAAAATTAACTTTTCAAATGATTTCTTATCACATGTGAAAAAGTTACCCAACTACGTCATTAAATCCCATGTTTCATGTGCGCAGAATTGCTTTGTTTCAGCCATGTTGGAGCGCTTTCTAAGATGAGTTTTTATTTTAATAGCAGTGTAAGCCTAGACTTTTACTAGTCCGCCTGAAAACCTTAGATTTTTTCGTATTAGGTTTTAGTCAGAGACAAAGTTCCTGGTTTGCTTTTGCATCAAGTCCTGAAGCAGCAAAGCAGCTCAAGACCGTCACTCTGTCACCACCATGTTTGTCTGCATGGTTCTGCCTTAGCTTGACACCAAATTTAAAGCGACTTTTCAAAATGTCTGACGGCTTGATACGTCCTTTTCTCTCTGCAGAGGTTTTATCTTCGGCACTCTCCCGTGGATTTTACCCCGTCTGTGTCTGATTGTTGGTAATGATGATGATCATTTGGATGTTTCTCTGGGTTTGTGATGTTCTGGTCGAGTTAGAAATGAGCTCATGTTAGTAGTTAAGTTGTTTTTATCAGGCCAAACACTTGTGTGAATCTTGTGAATGGCTCTTATTGTAGTTTCTGGAGTCACAACACTTTTCCAGATTGATAGATTTTCATCTGGTTTTGAATCTTCTGTGTCATCTTTTCAGACCCTTTGGTCTACTTCATGTTGTCAGACTGGTTCTATCAAAAGTTTTCCAAAATGATGTTAATCACTATATGTAAATATCTTATGTTCAGCTAGCTTCAATGCTATACAACAGTTTATTTTGTTCCAGGGAACTTGATGTCTGTTTTTGCCCTTAAGCTGATCTCATTATCGGTATTTAAAGTAACTTCCTGTAGAGTAACAGCACTTCCTCTTTCTGTTTTCTGTCGATCTTTTATCTCCAGCAGCATGATGTTCCCATGATGCCTCTCATCCCTTCCAGGATTTCTGGAAAAGCAGCGCTGATGGGAAGGAGTTGAAACAGAGACAGAAGAGGAAACTTTTTTTTTTTTTTTTTTAACGTGGATTAGAGAGAGCCTCATGTGAAGCTGGATAAATCATCAGTTTTTCAGCTGTCCATATGTGAACTTGCCCTTGCTGGAGTTTTTTTTTTTCCTCTTCTTTTCTGTTGGATGCTTCTGTAAGCCTTGGAGGTGAGGAGGTGAGGAGGCCGGCAGGCTGCAGCTATGGACGTTGAGTGGTTCCCTCCCTCCTCATCAGCGACCTCTGCTCCCGTGTCACCATGCTCACCAGCGAGAGCATCCTCTACATCGTCCTGGAGCTGCTGATCGCCGTGTTCTCCGTCCTGGGGAACGTGCTGGTTTGCTGGGCCGTGTGCCTCAACAGCAACCTGCAGAGCATCACCAACTTCTTCGTGGTGTCGCTGGCTGTGGCCGACATCGCCGTGGGAGTCCTGGCCATCCCGTTCGCCATCGTCATCAGCACGGGATTCTGCTCCAACTTCTACGGCTGCCTGTTCATAGCGTGCTTCGTCCTGGTCCTCACCCAGAACTCCATCTTCAGCCTGCTTGCCATCGCCATCGACCGCTACGTCGCCATCAAGATACCACTCAGGTGAGCGCACAATGGGACAATCCCGTTGGTTAGTCACTGGTGAGGTGTGTTCGTTTAGCTTTAAGTCGGTTGGTTTGGGTTGACGCTGCACGTTTCTTCACCGGGACGGGGCTGGTCTGTCAACCTTTCCAAACTGCATGTGGCAGGGAGCCACATGCAGGGGATACCCACACAGAGACGGAAAAAGTATCCAAACTCCACACAGAAAAGCCCACACAGCCTGGATTTAAGCCAGAGGCAAGAGACTTTACTACCACACTGCTTTGGATGTGAGAAACACAGTTTCAGTGAGAGGTTGACACACACTCGGCATTGTTATGGATGCTGTAATCATTTTTGTCTTTTACTGGTGCATGTCAACAGTTCTTCTTCCAGTGGGAAATGAGTATGTGACAAGTTACTGCCAGGAGTTTCAGTAAGAATTATAGAAAGAAGTTTGAATTTTTTGTTGTGAATTTTCTCATATTTATTTACTTTCTGGCTGGAAACTCACTAACATTTATTTAAAGAGGCAATATTGTATAAAACTGACTTGTTTTGGCTTTGTGTCATGTTGCAATTTTAATCCGTGGTCAAAAGCAAACTTTGAGTTTGCTGCCTTGATTGAGAAATCCTTGATCCATTCAACTGAGCAAAACACCTGAGTGGACATAGCTCTGCCTTCGAGACGCAGCTCCTCCTCAGAGCTGCAGTTTCTGAGCTTCCATCTCACATAGCAGTTCTCCAAAACAACTCCCCCACTCAGCTCCTTCAGACTAACCAGCAGCAATTAGCAAACACCTGGTGCATCTGCTGAGCTCATTATAGGAGCAACTTCTTAGAGCAACCCTGGTGAAAACACTGCGAAAGGTTTCATAGAGGAGCCATGTTGTGATGACTTCCTGAAGGCGGAGTTTCAGAAAGAGCAGGAGTTCTTAAAGAGACAGAGGCCCAATTTCAAGGCACGAAATTATAAAGTCGAATTTATTTTAAGTCATATTTAATATCTACACGGGATTTTTATTACAACTGCAGGTGACATAGTTACTGTTTTCTAAAGGACTTTTATCCAATTAGTGGAAATGTGAGCCTGCGTGAATAAAACAACTGAGCAACCATTTCTGATTCTGTAACCACTGAAGCTGCTTGATGGACAATAATTGCACTTTGAAAATAGAAGAACTTCAGTGGATAAAGTTTAAACATATTTATATGACACTGATGTGTCAACTGTGTGAAGTAGAAGTTCAGTCAGCAGCAGCTTCCTGCTGCTGTAACAGAAATGTAGCTTCCTTAAATTTCGTCTGGGATGACTCACGATGCTTCGACCAACAACATGTTAGCGGTTTGCTGCGCTGAGTTGACATATTGCAATGTTAGCAGCAGTGCAGGCAGTGAGATCAGAGGTGTAAAGTTTTCTGCTTGGAGTTCGATGCCGTTCTGCAGTCAGCGAGATGAAGAACGTTTAATACAACACGGGCTGGACCAGGACAGGAAGCTGAGCACTTTGGTATTTCCTCACCAGTAATAACGCATCTGGACCTCTTCAATTTTAATACATCACTAAAATATAAGGACGTATATCAGCACCAACCTCTTGTAAACCCCTGCAAGAAATAAGGGAACAGATCAAATAATAAATAAATTAATTAATTAATTAATTTTTACAAAAACGTTCTCACAAAAATGAAATCAAAGCCCAAAACTTGATGCTGCTAGATTTGAAATGCTACAGAAGTAGCTCTTTTTCTGTTAGATAATTGTGAAATCTGGCTTCTGGTCAGCTGTCATCAACAACAGAGTGGTTTGTTTCTCTTGAAGGGGGTTAGAGAGTTGGTTATGAGCAGTCAGTGTCTTACCTCCAGCAGACACACAGATCCCAGTTTGGAGAATCATAAGGAAGTTCTCATGAGCAAGTTGAGCTAAAAGTAAATAATATTCTGGATATTAACTGACAGTTATTTACATTAGTGCTGTTTAATATTAATATGCTCAGTTTATTTGTTATAATTTGTTGTGTGAGCCAGTTGTATTCTGGCTCACACAGCTGTGCATATACTCAAAATTGCTGAGTAAGTTTTAAGTTAAGCATATTATTTTAATTGTGAAAATGTGTACTTGGTTTGATCCATTCACAGATGTTTAATGAGTAAAGCCTTTCAAAGCAGTTTAACAAACAGTATAAATAAAGTCCTACATCCGACCCAGTGACGTTTTCTGGACTTAATTTATCTTTAACTTGTTAAATGTATTTCAAACACAGGGGGCTCAAAATGTTCCTGTTGTCAAAATTCATGTAATTTAAAAGATTTCTTATTTTTACGAAAAATAAGAATAAGATTTCTTATTTTTTCTTATTATTCAACCCAGTTATCGGAGCAGATAAGGGATCTTGCTTTAATTAAAAAACAAAAACAAAAAAAAGTATTCTCTCTATTCAAAGATTAATTTCCCCACCGTTCCTATAAACGGTAATGGAGGGCAAGACTTCATGTTTTATCTAAACCCGACAGCCTTTTGATTCTCTGGTTCCTCTTTACTCCAAACAGCAGAACGGTTGGAGCACAAATTTAATTCTTATATATGAATCTGAACCATTTGTACCAGAGGGTTTTGGCCGTATAAGTGTCTCCAAAATTGGAGTTTCCCGTGGGACAGTGTCCCCCTGGAGCAATCAGTTAAATATTGCAATGATTGCTTATACAGACACTAGCCCCCCCCCCTCCCCTCAGCGATTAGACATCGTTAAAACCCAGTCAGGCGTCCTCCGCTCTGCGCTATCGGTGACTCTGCCAGCCTTTTAGCTCCCAGAGTTCATGCCTTACCTCATGCTGGTGGCGTCACCCTGAAACAATCAGCCTGACCTCAGCGACGCATTGAGACGCTCTGCCTTCCTGTCCCACTGACTCACACAGCCTCTTCCTCCTGTTGAGGATGCTCTACGTGAGGGCTCCTCTGTGTTATTTTGTGCATCCCTGGCGGGACGGGGGGACGGCAGGGGCTTGTTTATGCAGCATTAACCTTTTGCACTTTAACATCTCAAGAATGTGATAGAAACAGTCTCAGCTGCTCTCCCACACTGCACAACAGGCAAACTCAAAATAGACTCCTTCCTTTGAGGAATCCCGCAAAACGTTGTAGTTTATCTTTGTCTCTTGGATTGGTTTCCGGGAGAAGAGGTGCTTATGGAAAATAAGGAAAATAAGTGAATAATAAATCAGGAAAAAGTTCATAAACAATATGCTGTTTATATATTATCCATGTATGTGTTTAACTAAGCTTCAGACTGGATGATTTTGCAGTTTGTTCACATCGTCCCTTCAGAAACTTTTATTTGAGGCACACAGCCTGTTACTCTGTTGACAATGGGGCTTTAACAATGAATCCAGCCACTGGTGGTTTTTGATATGGGCAGCATTAAGATTGAGCTGTAAGCTTTCACATAAAAAATTAATTAAGTCTAATTTGCAAATGTCCTGAATGCCAAAAGATAAAATATTGCACACACGTCCGAAGAGCAGAAACTTTTGATGAATCTCAATTCTGTGTAAAATGATTCATTTCAAATTGAACCCGTCTAATTAGATAATATTTTGGGCAGTTTTATATATTTTTTATATAGCTAACACTGCAAAAACCCAAAAATCTTACAAAGTATTTTTAGTGCAAACATCTTTGCACACTTGAAATAAAACAAAACAAACGTACAAGTATCTTTTTAGTAAGACAAGTTACTTGTTATAATTGACAAATATCAGGAGCTAATATTTTTGTTTTCAGTGTTCAAGAAATGTTGACTTAAAACAATCTCCTATATGTCTCGCTGAAAAGTTACTCATGTCATTTTGTCTTATTTAAAGCGTGTAAAGATATTTGCACTAGAAACTCGACAAAAATACTTGGATTATTTTGTGTTTTTGTGGTGAACATGTTTCATACATCCAGCTTTCTCTAAGTTTGATTTGCAGTCATATTGAATGTTGAATCTTAGGAGGTAGTCAAAGACCAGCAACTTTTAGCAGTCAGAAATCTGACAGTATATATATATTTTCAAGTAGGAATTTGGATTAAAGGTCTACTTCTGTCTCCATCGAATCCTCCTTTTCTGCTCTGTAACCATTTGGGTCTGCTGTTTTACTCCATCAGATTTTTGCAGTGATGTTGCATTGTGAGAAGCCTTACCTTTCAAAGACAGAAAGCCATCTTGCCTTTGCCATCACTGCGTCATGACAGAGACAGAAAGAAAGAGAGCATGCCTTGTAGAAAAAGATGCGGAAGCCAAATTTAAGCAAATGTTTTGGACTTTCCTAGCTGTTGTCACAAGGCCTCGGACTTTTGCCGCAGACAGAAAACTCATGACTGTTTTGATTTTATTCTTGAGGCTGACAAGGCTGTATCCACACTGGAGACTGGAACTACAAGCGCCACTTCAGCCAAAGTTTTGAAATCAGTGAACATTTCTCTAATTGAAGTAACCAGCTCCTGGTTAGCGAGATGCATTGAGTGAGGTGTGCAGTTCTGAAATAATGCTCAGATGTTCTCCTAGGGATCTCTTTTTGATTGATTTAAAAAAACGTTTACATGTCTGCACCAAGTTGTCTGTGAATTGTGATTTATGAAAATGACAGATGGTCATTGGCCACCATTTGGTGCCAAATCTATTTTTATCCCTTTTTTTGCATTTTGAAGCTGTGCTTACAACATGGTTACAATCCAACCGCATAAAAGGCTAAATATCTTAAAAAGGGTGTGTCACTAACTTTTAGCATTGCAACGTCTCCTGCCATCAGATCTTGTTACGCTGCCGGTTGACATCATAGGACCAGACAGTCGGATCTTATGCTTGATGTTTGCACTTTCTCTTTCTGCAGGTACAACAGCTTGGTCACAAGCCAGCGGGCTCGAGGCACCATCGCCTTTTGCTGGGCTCTGTCAATCATCATCGGTCTGACCCCCATGATGGGCTGGCACAAAGAGTTCAACAGTACCGAGACCATCAACAACAACACCTGCCAGCCCGGCCAGATGAAGTGCCTGTTTGAGGCGGTAGTGAACATGGAGTACATGGTTTACTTCAACTTCTTTGCTTGTGTACTAATCCCCCTCCTGCTGATGCTGGCCATCTACCTGTGCATCTTCATGGCAGCTCGCCACCAGCTCAAGCTGATTGAAGTGGAGGCCTTTCGCGGAGAAAAGTCGCGCTCCACTCTGCAGAAGGAGGTCCAGGCCGCCAAGTCTCTGGCCATCATTGTTGGGCTGTTTGCCGTCTGCTGGCTGCCTCTGCACATCATCAACTGCTTCACCCTGTTCTGCCCCGAGTGCCCCCGCCCTCCTGGTTGGATCATGTACGTGGCCATCATCCTTTCCCACGCCAACTCCGTCATCAACCCCTTCATCTACGCCTACCGCATCCGAGAGTTCAGGCAGACCTTCCGAAAGATCATCCGGCGCCACATCCTGGGCTGGCATTCGGTGTTGGACAGCGGCAGCAGTGAGCGCAACTCCACACACAGCACCATCACGGACTCCATCAGACTCAAGGCGGATGGCCTCAAGTTGGACCTCTTTGCCGAGCCCAGCAGGAGCAGCAGCTGTGAAGACTGCAGCAGCCACCGCGCGAGCCTCTCTCCTGTAGGGGGCGGCCTAGTGGCGGTCTCTCACCCTCCTCTGTCAGTCATCATCTCCAATTGTCCTCAAGCTGGGATGTGCACACTGCAAGCCCTCAGGCAGACTGAAATCCCGCTGCCCCACCGTGTGGGCTTCGAGGAACGGGAGCATGGCCACGAGGGAGCGGAAAGTCTGGAGGATAAAGGCAAACGGAACGTCGGCTCGACCCAGGTCTCACCGCTCTTCACCAACCAGAGCAGAAAGAATTGCTTTTGCGAGCCGCAAAGAGTGTCCTGACAAATACGCAGGAAGGATGAGGGGGAACTAATTCAGGAGCCGAGCGATCAAATGTCCTCCGGGGATTGGAGAGGAGATGGGAGCGGTGATAACGGATAACAGGCAATAAATGTCACAGAGACAAATTAAACACACTGCCTTTTTTTTATGTAAGCCGGAGGGAAGAGTCTATAAAGCACCGCTTGTGGTCTGGAGCGCTCAAACTGCCTCTTCGCCTCCGACACAGAGGACAATGATTTAAATCGATGAAGCAGCTGACACATCTGTCTTCAACCTCAAGGTCCTCTTGCAGTCAGAAACTGTTCGTTTTAGCAGACAAGACCGGCAAGCGCTTTTGTATTTACTTTAAAAATATGTTGAGGTTGTTGAAAATGCACTTTGTCTCGTATGAACTGCCTGACCCAACGCAGGCTGTTAAACTTTCTCGAGCCGTCTGTGGGAAATATCGCTTTTCAAAACTTCTGAAATAAGAAAATAATGGGCTACACGTCAATTTTACCTTTTCTGTACTTTTCCCTTCATCAATGCCAACATTTGTCACTGAGTCACAGATGTCCAGTTTTATTTTGCACCTCAGGGTTTCCAACAGTTCAGGCTGGTATAGCAAAAATAAGGGGGAAGTGGGATAATGCAATGCTGAAACAGAAACTGATGTTAGTGTTCACTCAACAAGGCTTTGACGTGTTGTAAAAATTTACTCAAATGTAAAATAAAAAAGTAATTTATCGTTACGTTTTCGAATGTGTTACACTCTCAGTCTGTTCAGTTTGTTCAAGCTCTTGCAGCTTGAACAAACAGTTTGTGATGAGTTTGTTCCAGAAGAATCACTATTATATTGTTCTCCTGTGTAGGTTTGCATGAAAGTCCTGCCTTTAAATAGATGCTCTGACAAAAGAGTAACTAAACGCTGCAATGGCCCCAAAGTGATCCCATGCATTATTCAGTGCAGCTCCAGGCTTTCCTGCCTTTTATCTGGAACATGTTTCATATCAGATTTGGAAGCCCAACGAACTGAGTCAGAGCTCTTTGCTAGCCTATGCTGGGAAACGGTTAGTTAGGGCCTCCAACTATCTCTGGACTTCTTTATTTTCCCAGCTTTTATCACGTCTCCCCCGTGGCTTCAGGTTCCCACTTCTTTTTGAAAGCTTCTCCGGGATCTTTAGGACTTTTTTTCTTCTACAAATCATTCATCAAGTCCTTTGAGACGTCATGCTCTGCTGCTGACCTACAGAATTTCCTCGGCTGGATCATCTGACAGTTTGCATCAGAACGCCACACTGTCAATAGAATACAGGACTACAAAAGAAACTGGTTTATGGTTCTTTCTTTTTGTTAGAACAAAAACTGAACATAAGGTACGTAGAGATGATAGTATTGGATTTTTGGTCGATATACGATATGGTGATATACTAAAACTCATTTGGCCGATAATCGATATATTACCAATATTTTCATCCTATACCTACTTAGTGAAACTGTATGACTTTCTCTACTGAGGAATTAAAAGACAGTATTTTCTTTAGTCAATTTATCCTGCTACCAAACGCAAATGCTAAAAAGGAGGCTGAAAATGATGCAACACTTTCAACTTGCATCATGTTTAACGCCTTTAATATCAGTGAATTATTTTGACGGAA
This sequence comes from Poeciliopsis paucimaculata, assembly GCA_903067055.1. NCBI lineage: Eukaryota > Metazoa > Chordata > Actinopteri > Cyprinodontiformes > Poeciliidae > Poeciliopsis > Poeciliopsis paucimaculata. The sequence goes on from CAEGAD010088916.1 coordinate 56,988, forward strand.
TGGCCGATATTAAATTCTACAGCTAATATCGGCCAATACAGACACCGTGCTGATGACATCATGCATCCCTAATGTGGAGTCATGATAAGAACAAAGTACACCCTCTGTTTAGAGGTTTTATGTATCAGGGAAAAAAAACAAAACATCTGTGTAGAAAGTGAAGAAAAGACCAAAACAGAATCCACCTTGTTCAAAAGCCACAACATGGGACACAGATCCAACTGAGGGATTCTTCACGAGCCACTCCCCAACCAGAGACAAAGCATTTTACCTGGACTAAAGAGAACAGAGACTGGATTCTTTCATAGTGGTCCAAAGTCCTATTTTCAAGAACAACAACAACAAAAAACAGATTTTTTGTCATTTTATTTAGAATCCGAGGTACCTGAGTCTGGAGGAAGAGTGGAGCTTCCCTCTGCATTATTTTCATTTTCAAGCAGGACATTTTACTCACCCACTCTGCCAAAAGTACAGACCTGCTTTCCTGACCATGATTTCACAGCCGTTAGTTGGGCATTGGCCTCAGCTCCACCCCTCTGTTGATGGAAGTGGTATTCAGCTCCGGTCCTCTACCGGGCCGATGTCCTGCAGCTTTAAGATCCGTCTCTGGTCCAACATGCCTGAGACGGATGGCTCCATTACCGCCTCACTTTGTGCACACAAACAAAGAACTTGACTTCAGTTTAGCTTTTGCAAATAGCACCCTGTAGGCCTGAAGGTGCAATTTAAACAGTTAGCATCCAGGATATGGGGGGTCTGCACAGATGTTAGGTGACCTTTTCTTGACCCTAGAAAAGTCCTTGGAGAATGAAAGGATGAGACCTGCAGACCTGCTTGGTCATTGCAGTCTGGTCCTGAAATGTTTTATGTTGTACCAAACCAAACTGGACAAACACAGAACTGACTGAACTACGGCAGAGCATACGATGAGGAAGCGTAGTCTCTGCTGGGCCTTCTTCTGACAGCGTCTGGTGTCAGGATCATCTCAGGTCAGGAGAAAGGCTTGGTTCCTCGGAACTGGAAGTGATCTACAGCAGACACGCCGTAGTTTAGGACTCTTGTAATGCTGTACGGACTGCACAACCTGCAAATATGGATTGGATTCTTTACCCAGCATGAGCAGTGAAACTATAAAGTAAATTTTTTCCCCTCAGTCTTGGCATCGCTGACCAGTAAACATCAATGAGGCGCAGAGAGCCAGACTTTCTGTTTGTAGAGACTCCATGGACACGAGCATCAGCAGGTCTTTGTCTCCTCATTTACGAGACTGGAGCTTTGTGAAGGAAAACAAGAGGTGAATTCACAGGCGTGTGTGTGTGTGTGTGTAGTTAGCTGGCACATTCGTTCACCCTAGCACTGAGTTCGTAGGAAACAAAAAGAACACACCACAAGAGGGAGCGGTTTATGTGTGGATTTGGTGTCTGTTCTCCAGACATCCAGGACTCTGTGTTACATTTCAGCTCTGGGTTGGAGCTGGAGGATGTTTGTCACTGTCCTGTTTGGAGGTCAGAACATTTCCTGTACTCATATTGCAACACTGTTGATTTCTGCTCATACTGGTTTGACAAAGGAGCTTATCTCGGCAGACGGCAGGATGGAAATGTTAAACCTAAACTGTAAACTGGTCAACTTCATTCATCACCTGAAGGAAAAGTGCGGTCTGGACTTCAAAGGTAACTGAACGGGTCAGCCGTGGCTCCAAATGAAACTATTTGACATGAACGTTTAACCAAACAAACTTCTGTTTTCAACTTTCATTTTCATTCATGCAGTAGTTTTTGTACTTTTTCTATTTTCTCATGTTACAGCCAAAAACTTCATTGCATACTGTTGGGATTATTGTGTAAAATAAACACCTGTTAAATGATAAAGACAAATTATACATAGTAGAAAATTAGCGTTCGGCTCGCTGAGTCAATTGAATCTTATTTAACTGCAGTTTCTCCTCCAAGTCTGTGAACATCAGTGATCAAGTCTTGACTGATGTTTTCAAGGAGATTCAGGTCTGGACTTTGACAGTGCATCATACAGTAGTCGACCTGTTGACAGAGCCTTTCATCTGAGCGGTGGATGGCAGGCATTTTCTAAAAATGTGGACATTTCTGAGTTTGAAAAGTCGGACATTTTCTTAAAAAATATATATATAAGTATAAATTCAGAAATTTTCTTGAGAAAACAAGAAAAATTTTGAGTTTAAAAAGTCAAAAAAAATTACCGTGGTAAATTTCTGAGTTCGTAACTTTTGGAAATTTTGTTTGAAAAGTCTTTTTTTTTTTCTTACTTTTTGAAATACAAAATTCTATATTTTTTTCAAGAAAATTCTCAGATCAGTCTCAAAATTTAATTTCAGTTTTTATTTTTCTTTTGCGTGGAAAATTCCCTTTTTGTTTCTGTCACCACAATGGAATCTGACAGGGAGGCAGAAAAGAAAAGCTCTCGGATCAGAAAACAAACCGAAGAGGGTCAAGGATAAAGCAGCCATGAAAAATGCCCACCTAACAGGCAGTTAGTCAGTCACGTCAGTCTATTAAGATGAGTTACAGCATCACTACAGTTGTTGCTATAACAACGTGTCCGCGTAAACCTCAGAAATGTACCGTGAAACACTTTTGGACGGCTGAAACCTTCCCTCCGCAGAGCGCGTGGAGCTGATGGACAGCGGGGGCCGCGTGATGAACCTGGAGCCGCTGCAGCACAGCGGGGCCCCGGCCTGCAGCGTGCTGGCAGCCAGGCGGCTCTACGTCCTCCTGCGGGTCTGCCGTGAGTCCGCCTCGTGATGCAGAGGGGCAGCAGCTGACTGCTATGGCTGTTTATGATTGATTTTTATTTTGTTTCCTAGAAGGAAATGAAGAATCGGGGGGTTGCAGATATGTCTCTCTCCTGAACAACACCAAGAGCCACCCTGAGTTTACAGGTGATGAAAACCACTAGTGGCTCACTGAGTCCCCCTGCTGGCCAAATCATTTTCTGTTTTTAAAAAAAAAATTTTTTATTGCAGAACCGCTGAAGAAACTATCAAATCCCAACAAAGAGACAGAGAGAAAGGTCAGAAGACTGAAGACACAGAGGAGTAAAAACATCTCATCAACTGTCAGGAATAAGAAATCTTAAATATGTATCATTTCCTTCACTGTTTAGTGAATGCCTTCTTGTTCCTTAGCTTGTAATGTTGGTTTTCACATCAAAAAGTGAACCACCTTCACACTAATCAAAACCAACAGGTTAAAGAAATGTTTCCACTGTTCCTAATCGGCTTGGTCAACTGATATGTAATGTACCGATTTATGAAATGAAATGAGTTTATATTAACACCAACCAAAGTGTGATGTCTGTTTTGCTTTTCAAGATGCAGTCTCTGTTGCAGCCACTATCAGATTTTCTAAACTCAGCACATCTCCAGTCACTGTAGTGTATTAAAGTTTTCTGCTCTCCCTCTCACTTTTTCATCTCTGCTGGGTGAGTCTTACTGTGATCCATGTGACTGACCAGCAGCAAATGGAGCAGGACCGTGCTCCATTTGGGAGAAAAATATTCTGGTCGTATTAATTTTTTTGCTCTCTCACTGCAGCTTTAAATCATTTTCAATATGTCTGCATACCAAGGAAACAAAGAATATTGAGCATAGTAAAGGTTTTAGGAAGGAATATTGTAATTTGTTGTTATTATTTATTTTCAACAAATAAATAATAGTCTGAATTTTCAGACTATTAGGTTAAAGCAGTAAAAAACAACAACAACAAAAAAAAAACCTTAAGTTTCACAATAACAACAAATATAAATAAACATCCAAATATTCTGGTATAGCTTTTATTATTTAATTTTGTCTTAGCCACCCCGATATTATCAGTGGCCCCCCTCCCATCCTGCCGCCCCCTTTGCAAAACTGTCTAGAGACGCCCCTGTCCGGTCAACGACCAGCTGCGGCTGCAAACACGAGCAAACAGAGACAGTGACCGACCGGTGGGCACGAGGCGCTGCCGAGGAGGCGCGAGCGCAAGGAAGTCGTAAAAACAATGTCCGCGTGCGAGTTTGAGTCGCTGGAGAAATGTCTGGAGTCCCACCTTCCGGAGGCCGAGCTGGCGGAGGTGAAACGTCTCTTGTTCGGGAGAGAAACGCCGTGAGTTCTCGGTTTATTGAGTCTCTGTTCATGTTGCTGATAGAGCTGCGAGTTTTACCTCCTGGTGAATTATTGCTCCGCAGGGCGGACTTTGGTCAGGCCTGAAGAACAACACGAATGAACCGCTGAAAGGTTCAAACAATATTAAACCATAATTTAGGAGTGATTTGAACTCATTTGTTTGCGTATAAAAAAAAAAAAAAAGTGCAGGAACTCTTAAAATAAAACAGCCTTTTATTGAAGCTGTATAATGTCACAGTGAGTTTCTTCTAAAAAAAAAAAAAAAAGTTTTAATTTGAAATCACTAATTCAGAGTGAATAATAACCACATTGGCATCATGATTGTTTTAATAAAATCTATTTGGTTCCTCTGCCACCAACAGGACAGAAGCACAACAGGGTGAGTTGTTACATTTAATAAAGTAATTTTTTTTATTTTTTTATTTTTTTAAGTAGTTTTTAGTCCACCATTATTTTTTTAGTTCTTTTTTTTTTTTGTTTGTTTGTTTTTTTAAAATAATTTTTTACATCTTCTTGAGTTATATTACTTGAAATGACGTTAATCTGAGCCATTACAACTTCTGGCTCCTCCACCCACTAATAGGTCTAAATAGCATGAAGAAAACAGACGTTTTAACCCAAAATGCAATTTATGTCAAAGTGAGACCTCTTGTTTGTACTGCTTTAAATGGTATTTTCTGTCTGCTGAGTCAGGATAGGCTACAGTGTCATTGGGCTTTCTTTGTGCATTTATATAAATTATTTACTATATGCAAATGTAAGTAAAACAAAGATGATCCACTATACAAACCACTGGTTATTTGTAACATTTGTTCCACAAATGACTTTTTAACACATCTTTACCAAATCTGTCTGCTCTGCTCATTTCATTTTAGAATGATTTAATTTGGGTTTTTAAAAATAATAATAATAATAATAAAATATTTTTTAACAACAGAGGAGTGAATCTTCTATCATGTCAGACAAATCGAGGGACAAATCGTGTTCTGGATGAAGAGTTTTTAAGGCCTTTTATGTTAGTTAAAAAAATAATACAGTATGTCCATAAAATATTATTTGATCCAGCTTAACATTTTCTTTCTTTCAATGCTGAAATTCAACCCTAACAGTCAGAATTCACTTTCGATGGCCATGTCCCTGCAGATTCATGAAGAACGAGTCAAATCTTACTCTGAATCTCCCAACATTTTGTTTAACTTGTGATATTTTTGGCATATTTGACCTACGAACCCTCTATGTACCTCCATTACTGTCAGCTGGACATCTTTGAAAGCATTATTTCCCAGTTTTTTTGGCAGATCCAACCAAGCTCCATCGGAATGATTGGGAGGTGTTTCTGACCAGCTTTGTTTTTTTTAAAGTTTTTTTTCTGGCATCAAGTCGTGTCAGATTTCTGTGAGCATTTTTCTCCCAGCTCAAGTGACGTGTTTGTCAAAGAAACTGCATTCCTTTAGCCTGGGTTAATGTTCCAGTCAACCATTCCAACTCCTGGAAGAGCCTTTCTGTGCAGCATGATGCCGCCGCCGCCGCCGCCGTGCTTCCCTGCTGGGCTCAGGCAGGAATCTGATGTTTTCACAGAAAGTTGGCTCTCCCACCCTGTGCTGTGGAAGCTGCAGCCGAGCGCCAGTTTGAGCTGAAAGGCTACAGGTTTGATGCCGCGCAGGAGCAGCTGAGGCCGCCCAGAAGAGTCCGAGTGGGCCTGGTTCAGCACCGCATCGTCCTGCCTACCGACGCTCCGATCCTGGACCAGGTCAGCACCACACGTTCCAGATCCAGACACGGCCGAGGCTGGCAGATCCGTTTCTCAGGGATCAAGTGTACTGGATTACACACATGAGATCCTCTCCTGCTGCTCACAGGTCAGCGCCATGCACAGCCGCGTCGGGGAAATCGTGGAGGTAGCCGCCATGTGTGGCGTTAACGTCGTCTGTTTCCAGGAGACCTGGAGTGAGTTCACACAGTTAATACACTCATGGCCGGCGATGCAAGCGGTGGATCAATGAGTTAATCTATATCATGTTTTTTCCATCAATTATCCCCTCCGCTTTTCTGTCATCACATCCTCGCCTTCGTAGCACATCAATCATTTTTGATTGATATATTGACGCTGCTCCGCCCAGCAGTTTGGCCAAATTAGTGTTGTTTAGTGTTTATATTTTTGAGCAAAACTGCTTAAAATGTATTTTGCATCCCACACCAAATTCAGTTTGTACCGTGCCTCTTGCCCGTTCTGGTGTGGCCCCGCCATCTTTATTCCTGTATCCACGGGCTCTGCTAAAGGATGACCAGCGGCGCCCTCTGCTGGATGCCAAGCCACAACACTAAAAGAAGGTCTAACCCAGGGGTGGGCAACTCCAGGCCTCGAGGGCCGGTCTCATGCAACTTTTAGATACGTCTCTACTTCAACACACCTGAGTCAAATAATGAGGTGATTAGCAGGTGATTATCTGGAGAACATGGTTGAACTTACAAGGTGATTCAGCTGTTGATCAAGTGTGTTGGACCAGGGAGACAACCAAAAGCTGCAGGACACTGGCCCTCGAGGACCATGATTGCCCACCCCTGGTCTAAGCGGATGTTATGAGTTAATCGACTGGAACTAGCTTTAATCTAACAGACCATTAAGTGTTTGTAAACCTATTCATGGCTCATGAACCAGGTCTTTGTGTTTACAGCCATGCCGTTTGCTTTCTGCACTCGGGAGAAAGAGCTGTGGACGGAGTTTGCAGAGTCTGCAGAGGAAGGGAACACCACGCGGTTCTGCCAGGAGGTGAGATAACCCAACGTTGCTGGCGCAAAGGTAACGCGACGCACAACCCTTACTGCTCTTTCTCATCCTGCCCGCAAGCTTGCCAAAAAACACAACATGGTGGTCATCTCCCCAATTCTTGAGCGAGAGGAGCTGCACAGCACTCTGTGGAACACAGCGGTGGTGATCTCCAATTCTGGAAATGTGCTGGGAAAGAGTCGGAAGAACCACATCCCCAGGGTTGGAGACTTTAATGAGGTTAGCAGCAGGCGCCCCGTGAGCTCTCTGCAGCTGTGGAGCTCAGCAGATCACTGTGTTTCGCTCCTCGCCCTCAGTCCACGTATTACATGGAGGGCGACACGGGCCACACGGTGTTCCAGACGCAGTTCGGGAAGCTCGCTGTGAACATCTGCTACGGGCGTCACCACCCACTCAACTGGTTCATGTACAGCATGAACGGAGCGGAGATCATCTTCAACCCCTCTGCCACCGTTGGAGCTCTAAGGTAGGAAACAGGATGAGAGAGAGAGAAAAATGGAAATTTATAAATAATTATTTGGCTACAAGTTTCTGCTGCTGAGTTATTCTTCCAAGCATCTACTTTAGCCACATGTTTTGATGTCAATGATGATGTTTATTTTGAACATGTGAAAAAGCAAATGTCATAGAAAAATGATAACATAAATACAAATACAAATTTTCATTGAGGTTAGGTGTCAAACTGGTTGATTCTTTTTAGAGTAACCACTTACTGATTAGTAAAATGGGTTTTCTTTTTGCTGTTTTCACAATCTTTAAAAAGTCTCATCTGTCAATTCCAAATATGTCTGATGCCAGTTTTGTTTTGTGTGGAATGATACTACATATAGCAAGAGTCAATAAGTTGGCAGCAGTGGAGCAACTATTGTTGACCACATGTGCAGACTGTCAGTAAGTTCTCTCTCACGGCAGAGGAAAACAGGACAGTGGCTGATTTTCAGACCTTAGTGGAGGTAGATGTATCTTGTCACTGTAGATAGGAAATGGGCTGCACAGTGGTACAGTTAGTAGCACTGTTGCCTTGCAGCAAGAAGGACCTGGGTTTGATTCCCAGCCCAGGAGTTTGCATGTTCTCCCTGTGCATGAGTAGGTTCTCTCCGGCTTCCTCCCTCAGTCCAAAAACATGACTAGTAGGTCAATTGGTCTCTCTAAATTCTCCCAAGGTGTGAGTGTGTGTGCATGGTTGTTTGTCCTGTCTCTGTCTGTCTGTTTCTGTGTTGCCCTTCGACAGACTGGCGACCTGTCCAGGGTGACCCCGCCTCTCACCCGGAACGTTAGCTGGAGATAGGCATCGGCAACTCCCGAGGGTGATAGAAAATGGATGGATAGATAGATAAGAAACAAAAAGAAGTTGTTTCTCCATCATTAAAACATTGAGTACACAACGTTGATTGACAGCGCTAAGACCTGCCTCCTGGCTCTGATTGGTTGTTCTTGACCGGGAGCAGTGCGTTTCTTCAGACGGCAGCAGCAGCTCAGGCAGGAGGTGGACTAGCTTGATTTTCTTAGGGTTAGGACTGCTTTTGTGCAGCTTTAATGATGTATAAAAACTAAGTTTTGCCACTGAATGCCTGTTTGTGTACAAAAAGCTGTGTTTGTCCTCTACAGTGAGCCCATGTGGCCGATCGAGGCCAGGAACGCAGCGATAGCCAATCACTGCTTCACATGTGCCATCAACCGTGTTGGAACTGTGAGTTTCTGCAACACTGGCAGATGTTGATTCAGTAGAACAGATTTAATCATGTAGGAAAATGTTTTCAACAGGAACACTTCAAAAGTGAATTCACTTCTGGGGATGGAAAGAAAGGTACACAGTTTCTCCTCTCAAATACATAATGTTTTTGTGTTTTTTATAACATTTCACCAACATAAAGTAGTCATAGCAGCTAGCTTGAATATTTTGTTGCAACCTTGTAGCAGAAGCTGAAACTTTATCACAAGTCTAGCCAAAGTATTTATATCCCTTTAACCTTTTCACATTTTGTTTTATTCCACTCCACAACTTCAGCACAATTTAGTTTGAATTTAGGTGATAAACCAACCCAAAGCATGACCTATCATATAAAAAATACAAATAAAAAATATAGTGAAGTTTGTGTTTGTAACCTGGCAAAATGTGAGAAAACCTTCCACAAAAAGAAAGGTTTGCAAGATGGCAACAACAACAACTCTGGTGCTTTTTTTTTTGTCCAGCTCACCATGACTTTGGCCACTTTTATGGGTCCAGTTATGTGGCCGGTCCCGACGGCAGCCGCACCCCAGGTCTCTCCAGGACCCGTGACGGACTGCTGGTGGTGGAGCTGGATCTGAATCTCAACAGACAAGTCAGCGACAAATGGAGCTTTAAGGTAAAACATCCAGTCTCCTTCAGAGAGTTATCAATTTTTAGTTTAATAATTCAGTGCAGGTCGTATTAAAATGATCACTCAGGCCGATGTATTTCAGACATTTTATCCTGTTAATTTGTGATGATTATGGCTTAGACTTAACAAAATTCAGTTCTCAAACTATTTTATTACATCACACTAATAAAGTAAACATCTTCATGTACCGTACAGATCACACAACTCTCAGTAGCTGTGTGATCTGATCCTGCTGGAAAATGAAATCAGCATCTCAGTTAGGAGTGGGCGATATGGACTTAGACGTTTTCTAGATATTCTGTGGTACTATTGTAATAACAATAAAAGTGACACAGCAGTCAAAGCCCCACAAACACAAATATGGTTGAGAAACATCCCTACTTGTAATACGCTTCTTTAGGACACCGGTCACATTAAGACGTGTAATTTATATCAGTAATCTGCAAACCGTAACAATCATGTTTTCAATTTTATTGATATTTAATGATACATCTTTATTGTACAATTATATATATAAAACATAACCCAGACAATAAGGACAGGTTTACTACATTTTAAACTTCATTTATTGGAATTGATCTAAATCCAAATTTATCACGATAAACAATACGATAAATTCAGACGCCTCATCGCCACAAAGTTGTTCAGGAGAGGGAAGCAAGCTAAAAAAGATCTGGTAGATGTCAGCACCGTCAGTCACGTCAGATGTGGCAACCTCAAGAGCTAAAACTGAAGGGAAATTAACGTCTCCTGTTTCACATCTGATCCAAAATCTGATCAGAAACAATAGAAGTCCGGCCTCCTTCCAGAAAAGCTCTAGTGGTTGTAAAGTCCTGGACAAACGTACCTCTTATTCAATCCATGTACATGTTGCATCTCAAGTTGTAGTTAGGTACCTATTTCTTTCGCACTTCGTCCATCCACTCAACTTTCCAATGATATGCTTGGTTGCAGCATTCAACAGGGAGTTTTTGGGATTTTTCTTTAGCAGTGATGTTTTGTAATTTTGTTGAAGTCGTAATTGACCGTCAGCAGCTTTCATAGCTAAAACATGGATTTAAGGTTTTATTAATCAGAATTTTTTGGTGATACTTTGATTTCCTGATTGTTCAGGTATTGGATTTCCATTAGATGAAAGTCATAATCATCAAAATTAAAAGTACAGGCTGCAGGTGGGGCAGCAGGCAAGCAGATGAGCCACATAAAGAGACTGAGACTTCTGGCTGCCTTTTCCAGCATAACATTTCATTAAAGGTCACTTACGCTGCAAAGAAAACAAACAAAAAAGAAAAACCTAACAAATTGATTGAGTATATCTGTGATGATATACTCAATCAATTTGAGTACATCATCAATACATAAAATGTATTTATTTTAAATACATTTATGTATTTAAAATAAATGCATAAAATGTATTTATTTTAAAATAAATAAATTTTAAGACTCCTCTTTAATAAATGGTTAATATAATGACTGCATTGTCATCTACGGTTCAACTGATTCTGCTTCCTGTACCTTATTTTGCAGATGACTGGGCGGTATGCAGAGTACGCAGAAAAACTGGGAGAGGCTGCAAGACCCGACTTCCAACCCAAAATAATAAAGGAGTAGATCACATTTCTTCACAAAGAGCAGCACCCTCTATGAACAAGTGATTGTTCAGTTCAGTAAGAATCTGCTGGAAGATTTAATGCAGTCACTTCTGATAGCAAGTAAAGGCACCCTGGTCACAACATATGCAAGTGAGTGGTAAATTAATTGTAAGCTGGTAATTAATAAATTAACGGGTCCACTTAGGTTGGACTAAAAAGACTATAAAAATTATAGATTATAATTATAAAAATTATATTTTTATAATTTACCCTCCTGTAGTTAGGTAAAAATAATTTACCTAACTACAGCGCCTTTAAAAAAATAATTTTTTTTAAAGGCGCAGCATAACAGCCATGAAAAAAGTTAGTTTTACATAACACCGCCCCTTTAATACATTTTATTGACTCACTTAAGAGACAGACTGAACGCAGCATGTGTGGAAATCTTTTAATTGCAGCTCATAATAAATGCAGTTCTATGTTTTAAAAAAAAATAAAGATTGTGGTTTTAAAACGTGCCGTTTGTTTCCACCAGAGAGCACGAGCAGACGGCGCGGGCATTTTGTAGCACTAGAAAAAGATTCACTTTTAAATAACACAATCAAGTATGGTATGAAAAAAAAACAAACAAAAAAAAAAAAAGTAGTGCAAAGATGTATATACAATACCGCAACTTAAAACAAAATAAAATAAAACTGAGAGGCAATGAGGAAAATCACCTAGAGTTAATAGGATCCATCCGACTGATCGACATCGACCTGAGACAAATCGCTTCGACTCGTGTCGTTTCTCCAGTAAAGTTAGTGAACCTGACAAACCTTTGTCTCTCAGTGTCGTGCGGAGTCTGGCAGACAGAACACTGTGTTGATCCAGCGCTGGTACGCTTCATAACGTTGTATACCTGAGACGATCAAAACACCGCCACGCTCCGTTTTCCCTGTTCCTAGACACTTGTGGATGAAAAGGGAGCGGTGGGGTCTTCCTAAAGGCAGGTAGAGGCGAGGCTGGAGGCTGGAGGGGGTTAAAGGTGAGCAGCTTCACATTAATAACAAACACAACAAGTTGAGTAAATGCACAATACTCTCAGTCATGAAGAGAAGCCCTGAATAATGTGCATGTCAGTCCCTGGTAATTCACATTCGACGCCCTTTTTTCCCCAAATAATTCCTCCAAACTCCAAGGAGTTTTAACGCCTCGACTGATCCGCTGAGCGAGAACGGCTGCAGACGTCAAAATTAAAACAGTAAAATTTATACAGTAAAATACTGTACTATGTCACAGTAGCACTCTGCTCATCTTATGAAGTGGAGTAGAAAAATAATCCATCTGAGATGAAGAGGTTTTGGCTTGTGAACATTTACATCCATCAGTGGGGTGAACTGTTGAGGTGTGGAGCAAGAGGGGAATAAACAAAAAAAAAGAGAAAAAAAAGCTGGCTGCAGTTCTGACAGCAGACCAGAGGTGGCGCCGCTAAACCTGGGAGCTGCTGCAGTCAGGCTGATGATGAAGAGCCAAGATCGTTACTGTTGTCCATCAGCTCTGTTTGAAGACGAAGAGGATGTCCTCATCTGTTCCGTAGCTCCGCCTGGCCTCCTCAAAGTTACTGATGCTGGTGCAACACACACCTGGACAACACACACACATACATTTGTCAGTCTATATTTGTGGGAACTTTAGATTGACTTCCCTTCATTTCTCCAGCCTAAACGTTAACCTAACCCTAACCATTACAGACTTAACCCTAATCAAAACTCAATTCACAGCTCAGTCCTCAACCTAACTCCTGACCCAAAAACATTTTCTTGCCTAACATTTCTCTAGTGAATGTTTGCTCATTTGTAGGAAAGGATTCTTCAAACATCAACATGTGGAAAGCTCCTTTCTGCTTGATTTATCACTACAGTTTAGAGCTGATCTGTCGATTTGTTTTTTCTATTAACTGAATAACTGGGTAGCAAAAGGTGCTTAACAACTGAAAATGAGCATTTCTTAAATGCTGCCTGCAGCCTAATGAAAATAAAAAAAAGTTGGATGTTAGAAGTTAAACTATTCTATACTGGAGGAAGAAGCAGTTTTTGATCAGTCTTATTGACGCCTGGTGAAAACTAAGCATGAACCGACAGAACTGTGAAACCGCCTGTTGAACAAACTCACGGTCGTTATACGCTGGGTTGTTGTAGAAGATGCAGCTGGAGGTCCTGTTGAAGCCACACACGACTACAAAGTGTCCCTGGTACTCCGGCTTCCTGCAGAAACACTTCTGCCCTACGGGCAGGAAGCAGCAGTATTTGACAGGCGAAGAGCATGACTCGCACGTCAGGACAACGGCGTTGACCAGCACGATGGCCACGTGACCCTGCTCCAGATGAGACTGGATTTCCTGAATGGTTACTGAACTAGAAAAAAAAAAAAGAAAAGCAAAACTTGATTATTGAGTAAAAGCTGGAAGTGGAACCAGGGATGGAGAGAGAAGCTTTAGACTCGACAGAATATGATGAACAGCCACTTAGGACACTGAAAATCTGATCTTTTCTAGTTAGAAACGCAGCAGTACTATGTCACAGTAATACTCTTCGGTGTGTATATTGCTACAGAAGGGAAAACAACAACTCGTAACTCCTTTTAGAACCAGTGAGGTGTGACATTAAACCTACATTTTACTTTTTTGTTTAATTATTTTGAATAATCTAGTTACAGAACACACTGGATTGGGAAATTACTCGCGTAGAAGTCCTCATCTAAGATGCAGTTTAAAATGTCAGCTCTGTCATTTTTAAATTCGTTTTGGAATAACAGTGAAGATCCAGCATCACTGGCTGCTTTCTAACAAACACCACATATAAATGATGACTTATATGTGGAGTAGAGTAACAAGTAGAGTAAATGCACAATACTCAAACGCTTTTTCAGGTTCTTCTATAAATATAGACATATTTAACAACTTAATGCATGATTTATATCATATTTTATAGCCATTATTTATTCTGAACTAATCAAGTAAAGGCATTTTCATACAGCAAACTTCTACATTTTGAGGGATTCGAAGAAATAAAGAAAAGAAATTAGCTATAATCCTTCATATTTTATTTTTACTGCTTTTTTTTTTTTAACATTCGCTAAAATGTCACCATGTTCTGACAGAAATGCACCGCTCCCAGTCAATGACAACCAATCAGAGCCTGGAGGAGGGTCTTAGCGCTGTCGATAATGCTCATGTATGAGCTGCTCAATGTGCTAACCCCAGAGAAACATCTCAGTTACAGAAAAACTGTTTGTCTACCGTGGCTATGCTAACTAGCCTTAGCTTTCATGGGAGGCTCTCTGAAAATGTAGCGTAACAGGAGCTGAGCAGCAAATATTTCATGTTATTATTGCTAAAACCCTCCTTCTGCCTCTGATTGGTTCTTCTGTAGTTAGCCCTCAGTGAAAGCTGAGCTCAGTTTGTTTCAAAGATTATCTGTCAGAAAGAACACAGTGACAGTTTTAACAAATATGTAAAAAAAAAAAAAAAGCTACATGCTTTAAAAAGCCTTGAAGAGAGAATAAACAGAGAACTCACCATTTCTTCACCACCACACCTTTGCTCTCCGCCTTGAGGAACAGTCTGTTCACCCGGTCTTCCTCCGTATCGAAATGTTTCTTATAGAAAGACTGTGAACCACGCCAGAAAACATTCATTCGTGCACAGACTAGAGAAATTTGAGTGTGCGCTCAGACTTTGCAGCATACCTGGTTTTTAAAGCCTTTATCTACACCAAGAGTCTGCGTGAAAAAGCAGTGTTTGACCCCGAGATGACACATGAGGTAGGCCAGGTCAATGGTCCACACGCTCTCCGTCAGCTGCAGCTCCCAGCATGCTCTCTGGAACTCCTCATCACTCACCGGGTGCAGGTACCTGTCAGACAACACCCCGGGTTTCACCAAAAAATGACTCACCTCGTTAGTCCTGGCCTCTCTGAGGCGGTTTCAGTTTTACATTAAACATTTTTCCAGTAGGACAGCTCCGTTAGGTCTCTGATGTGTTCAGTGACTGATTTAAAAGAATAAAAAAACAACAACAGCAACTTACTTCAGAACCATCCTGGAGCAGGCTAAGCCACAGTCCCAGTGGTACAGCTGCCGAATGACGGGTACATTCAGCAGGATGGCATCCTCTGAGAAAAGCAGCCGTGTTAGTTTCCCATTACAAAAAGGCTCCAGAAAACCATAAAAACTGCAAAGCCCATCAAAGAACTAAAACTTGGTTCATATAAAAGAGTGTTGCTATCAGGTGTGTTTGTCTCACCTGTCATTCTGCTGGCTTCTGTCGTTGTTAGGAGGCCAGCTAAGTCAGGACGAGGTGGGGAGCCTTGTTTACCACTCTGAAGGCGGGGTTAGCTTCCCTCATCGATGCTAACGAGTTCCAAGAACTGAGCTGCCCAGCTGTTAGCTTAGCTCCCACTGTAGCACCGCTGACATGCTAGCTGCTTACAAACTGAAGACAGCTACGAGACGAACTTCCAGAAAAACACTCAATTATCAACTACAGAAGCAAAACAACGAGAGGGAAGGACGTTTCGTCTCCCTCTTTCTCCTGCCTCCCTTCCCAGCTGTTTGCTAGCTTACTCTGAAGCTTCTTGTGTTGTCCGGTAGTATTATAGCGCCCCCTTGCGGTGCGGCGGTATAATACGTCCCCAAAAGGTACTTAAACAATAATAAACATTTAATTTTTGGATTTCATGGAAAGAATGCGAACGCTGACAGAAAATAGACAATTAATCTAATTCAATTACATTTGATAACTTTTATACTGACAAATTTAAGTTTTCATCATCTTCAACATTCTTGTTATTTTTACAGGTTTGATTAAGAAAATTGAACTATTTATCCACTATCTCGAAGAGTACAAACGCAAAAGCTTTAAACACATGTAAACGTTTTAGGTCATTGACTATTTTTAATTCTTCAGAATTTCTGTAATGTCTGCTTTCTGTTTATTTATCTTATTTTGTTTTTTGGTACAAATGTGTTTACTGTAGAATCCCCGAAAGTTTGCCCTCTTGTCAGTCAAGCTGCTTTAGAAGTGATCAAGATAGATTGAGGTAGGCCTAAAATGTTTGACCTTTTAAATATTATTTGAATTAATAGAGAACTCTTGATCCTGACCAGAAGAGGCATGCCTTAAAAATTTAACAACTACGTATGACAGGAGGAATTACATCAGAACAATGTTACTGATTAATAAATGACTCTGCAGTTTGTGAAATCCTTATCTTAATTTTAATTTTAAAAAAAAAAGAAAAAAAAACTTTGACTGAAGAATAAAACTGAATCATATTATAAAACCTTTTTGTGTGCCCTGCTCAAACACACAAAGATGTACATACATCAAAATAATAAATAAATAAATATGTGTGCACTGCTGAATCTTCTTTGCAGAGAAAATTTATTTGAGTTCTGTTTATTAATACCTGCATATAAAATATATTAGGAGTATCTACAGTCTAATTTGAATGCAACACAATTTTTAAAAAAAAAAAAAAGATTTTAAAGGATATTTTGAAGACAACTTGCTTTATTGTTGCAGGGTCAAGAGGAAGATGGAGCAAAAAAAATCACCAGCCTTCCCTTCACACACATGAACAGTTTTAGTGAAGTCTTCTAACAGTCTATCTGTGACATTTTTAGAGCAAGAATGAATTTATATGAAGAAAATGAATTCTCATGCTGACTCCAGGCTGCTACTGGGTTCCATACGTTGTGCTCATTGATGCCTGGATTCAGAAAAAGAAAGAAAGAAAATAAATTAGATGTTAAAAGGGATTTAAGTATCAACACTCACATGCATGCTGGGTTGGAAAACATTACATAGCTCCTCCATGTTTATTCCTAAAAATGGAGGAGCGTAAAATTATTATTATCTGTGTATTTTTATGTGTATGTTTACAATTCTAACAATATGAACAAAAGTGAGAGGAAAACGCTAAAGATGGAGCTGGAAAACGGAAGCTGGTTCTGTACCAGGAAGAAAAAAAAGAAGAAATTTCCTTGCCCAAAAAAACAAAAAAACTCTGGAATTTAGAAATTAATCTAGGAACTTTTGTAGAAAAACTCTGGAAATTTCTATTTCAAAAGTAAAAAAAATGTTGACTTTTGACACTCAGAAATGTGCATGTTTTGTTTTTTTTCTAAAAGGCAGCACTCAGTTACACAACTCGTTTTCCTGGTGAGGGAATAACATTATTAACATTATAACATTATAAAGCTCAAAAATGTTGATTTTACTTGACACTGCCGCTTTAAGATGTTCCAAAGATTTTTCAGTTTGTGTACATGTGCTTATTTAACCATTTTAAGAGCAATATATTAAATACTCCAGCTAACTGAAATAGTCACATATTTCTGTCACTGCTCTTTTCCTGGTTAGAGGCTGGAAAGTTTTGGGAAGCACACGCTAAAGTATGAGAGGACACCTCTCACCGATTCGGCCTCAGATTCCTCAACCAGATACATTGATTTCTGTCTGCTGTAAAGATCTCTCTTCTTCATGCAGGTCAACATGAACCAGTCTGCAACCATGGGGACCTAATGGGGACATAAGAAAATGCTCACATTCTGCTTCTCGTCTATTTCTGGGAGCAGCAACACGCATCTTCACTCACCAAACTCAGAAAGGACAAAACTGCACCCAGGTTCACTATGGTTGGTACAATTCCAAATTTTCCTGCCTGCAGCAACACAAATTCTTCCAAATCAGTGGAAAGTTACTCAAGAGTCCTTCTGATTTCATAATGTGCTGAGCCTCACAGTTCCAAACACGATGACGTCAAAGCGGATCCCGTACGCTTTGATCAACGTTCTCACTTCCTCCCCCTCTGGCGTCCTGTAGTACTTTGCAAACCTAAAGAAATGGGTTTTATCAGTTTGTTTCCCCAACGTTTGTTCTTTTTAGGCTAAAAAAAAAAAAAAAAAAGGTATTATGGAAACCAGATTCACCTGAAGTTGTACCCCGGGGCCACATTGTTGACAGAATTTTTGTTGTCCAGCCTGCGGAAGGTGTACTTGGGATGACACTTTCTTGCCCACCAGTCCAGGTCGCAGCTCCAGTCAATAAGGATTCCCAGGACACCACCCTTTAAAACATGCAACGCAGCAAAAACACTTCTACCACTTTACTGTTGTCCCTTTGGGGACATGTTTTCTTACAGCATGATGGAAAAAAATGTGTATAAAAAAACACAAACACAGAGACAATCACACAACAACAATGGCAAAACAATAAAAAGGCTACAAAATATCAGTACAAATATTATTTAAAAAAATATCATTACACAGGTACTTTTAAAATGTATCT
Organism: Poeciliopsis paucimaculata; assembly: GCA_903067055.1. Classification (NCBI taxonomy): domain Eukaryota; kingdom Metazoa; phylum Chordata; class Actinopteri; order Cyprinodontiformes; family Poeciliidae; genus Poeciliopsis; species Poeciliopsis paucimaculata. The sequence goes on from CAEGAD010088916.1 coordinate 75,202, forward strand.
GAATAATGGTGAAACTAGTAGTAATTATGGTGCCTTGCAATTAGGCAATAAGTAATAAATTTATCATTTTTCTCTTTTCTCTCTTTCTCTCTGCTTGTACAAAAAGTCTCCTATCTGGTGTTTCGGTCACAACGAGCATTTTTTTTTTGAAGGATAGTTTTGCTGACAGAAATTTGATAATTTATTTTATTTGTTGTTTCTGTTATTTTGTTTATTTATTTTGGATATTTAAAATGTCTCCGGGACCAGTGTTAAATGAATAAAAAATTTATTGACCTTTGAGAATGTGCTCTTGAATTATTAAGACATTACCATCGTATAACTCGAAAACAACAATATTATCACTTATTGCAATAAATTAATGGAACAATTTATCATGACAGGCCTAATTGAAATAGTACTTATGCTCTTCTAACAGTTTAACATGTTGACAGAAAAACTTTAATGTATTTATTTGTGTTTTTTCTGACAGACTAAAACAAAGTTGCACATAATTCTAAAGGGGAAGGAAAATGTTAGTCTTTACTTTGTTTTTAAGAACCCATAAATTCCCCCTCCTCTCAAAAAATATCATGTGCATCTGTTTTCTGCCCCTCTGAGTCAATAATGCTAAAGGATCAAAATCAAATTAACCATATCTGTGAAATGGAAGGAAAACAACATGAGTTTCAAAAGTTGTTCGCTTTGTGACGTTATGTCACATTTAGTCCTTTCAGAGTTACTCAGTTTAGTCTTTTGCTGCAGTGAGAGCAGCAGAGTTTTAGCAGATGCATTCACCATGCTCTCTTGTTCACTGGATGGAGAGCATCAGTGAACAAGTCTGTTTTTTGTCTTTGTGTTGCCACATGTTATGAAATGGACTTATGTCCAGACTTTGACTGGGACATTCTAATACAAAGTTTGATTTAAATAACTTTATTGCACGTTTAGGGCTGTGGTCCTGCTGGAAGGTGGATCTCTACCCAAAGAGTCAAGGTCGTCTTTCAGGCTTTTGTCTGTTTTCCTTTCTTTTCATACTTAACAAAACTTCTTTGTTTGGTTCTATTATGGAAAACTGCATTGGATTTTGAGTTTGCGGCATGATAAAAAAAAAAAAGTGAAAACGTCAGAGGAGATGAATACTTTTGAATCCACTGTCAGTGGTAATTATTCTTAGTACCTTCACAGCCATGTCCTGGAAGTCCTCTCCGGCCTCAGAGACGATGTGCTTCAGGCGGAAGATGGGACAGTCGGGGTGTGTTTTGTGGTTGAACTCGCACGTCTTCAGATACGTGGAGTTAATGTGAGACAGTATGTTTCTTCTGGAGGAGGGAGGACAAGCACTTTTGCTAAAATTGCACTCAATAAAACCGCTTCCTGCAGGAGTTGTTTTCTTTCTACACTCAGATGCAGTCTGCTCACTTGTGAAAGTTGAACTTTGGGTAGGTGATGCTGTTTTTGATCAGCACAGTGAAGTTTTCAGCCTCCGCCAGAAGAGCTCGCCTGTTAGGCAGGGAAACGGCACAGTTAACCTCGTCTTGAAAACCATAAACCATCCTATAAATCCTGCAGAATTACGTCGGCTCTCACTTGGGCAGGTTGGTGTCTATTTCCAGGGGACACCAGGAAAGAACCTCACAGGTCTTGACAGTGGAGGAATAGTTTTCACACAGTCCCGTCCGTATACCTGAGGGAGAAGGATCGTCATGGTGCATGATGGGATGCTTTGTAAAGCTGGTGTATGAAGGTGTATTTGGGACTGAGGCGTACCGTTCCCTCGAGGATCATTATAACCCTCCACACAGTCACAGTCGTCCACACAGGTAGTGGAAGGGTTTGGAAGCTGGACAGGAAATTTGCAGGGACAATGCTAAAGTTTTTTTTTTTTTACGTTATTAGAGTTCATTTATGGTTTTCTCTGCCTGCCTCCTTTACGGGGGATAAGAACACAGACCTTTAGGTCTTGACTTTAAAGGCTGACGCTGATTTAACAACCGGAGTTAGTTTTGCACTGCAACATAACGTAACGTAACCTTTTCCCTACAGTTTTCTCGAGTTAATTTTCCATTTTCTCGAGATAAGGAGTTAATTTCCCAATGGTATTCTCAAAATAATGACTTTATTTCCTGTTTTCTTGAGATAGCAAGTTAATCTCTTTATCTCAAGAAACACTTAGAGAAAGTGCACGATCGCTGTTGCCTTAACTATCTGTAAACTCATACAATTGCTGAAAGCAGTGTTGAACAGGACTAACACCAAACACCAGATTGTTGAGACGGTGGGAAAATTTGACAAGGTAACACAGATCGGCAGAACGTTACTACTCGGGACTTCCATGATCTGATATACTGAGTCCTGATGACCAAAAAAGGCCAACAAGTTCAAATAGAAATGAATTACATGGAAATCATGCAAAAGTTTGAAGAACTTTTGCATGATTAAAGAGATGAAGGTACCTGCAGTGCAAAGAGGGGACGGACGGACATTATCCTTCATCATATTACTGATAATGACTCATGTAGAACATGCTCTGGCTGTTAATGCATTTAAACACTCTAAACATCTAGTCCTACCTCAGCACAGCGTGACTGGGTCTGCCCAGGGGTCATGACCATGTTCGTCAACACGAAGAATGAATCATCTCCCTGTTGGACAGAGGTCCAAGACTCTAAACACAGTCATTTTGCAGCAAAAACTTCAGGCAGAGACCAGAACGTTCCAGATACCTGTGGGGGGAAGTTGTAATCCACCACATCCCAAAAACGAGGCTGTATGTCAGAGATGTTGGTAAAGGCAAAGCCCTTCACTTTAGTTGTGACAGTACTGATGACAGAGTCTGTCTCCTGGTACGCTTTCTGCACCACACACACATACCTGCAATAGCCAGGAGCCATGGTTGAGCTCATACAATCATAAAAAGTACGACTATTGTTTTTTTTTTGTTGTTTTTTTTTTTAGTTTTCAGACTTACCCCACCACATACAGCAGCACCAAGAACTGCGTGAACCTGAAGACAAATCCAACACGTATGCTGGGAATAATCAGAGTTTTTGGCGTCTCATAGTCAAACACATAATGTAGAAAGCCCTGGCAGCAGCCTGTCGACTTGCTCATCGCTGCACCGCATACAGTAACAAACTGAGCAATCTCGATAAATGGACAGTTGCTGCCTTTATTCAAATCTTTATATTCAAATCACGCTGAACGTAGACATATAACACCCAACAGCAGTGTGTTTGAGCAAACCCTGCACAGTAAGGACTGGACACATTTTCTTGTCTGGCTCTGTGCTATCAGGTTTCTTGGCATTGATAGATATGTCTGTGTTGCATGTTTGGGTGAATTGGGTAATTCTGACTTCCATTCTGGTTTGACATTGAAATTGTGTCGCAACAATTTTTCATTGGAAAACGGTTAAACAATTGAAGCCATAAGACAAAACTCTCAAATGTGAAGTGTGGAAAGAGTACAAAAAAAGGTGAAAAAAAAAAAAACAGTCAGCCAATATATTGCAAGGTATTTTTTTTTATGAGTCTCTTATTTTGTAATATGACTCAAGAAAAGGGTTTTTGAAAACCAGAAGATCCTGGTCAAAAATTCCTGGTCTATAAAGTTTTTGCGCTAGGATGAAGTGGTTCTAGTGGCTGTATCAAAATTGCTGTATTTCACAAAAATGCAACAGAAACACTTTTTTTTTTGCAACACACAGACCATGTGATCAACAAGTGGATGTTACTACTGCCGGAAAAGACAAACAAGACGACAGGAAATGGGAGGAGGAGGAGGCATGTTTTTTAATGACTTATCGTGTGAGCAAACGTATTCACGAGTGATTTTAAATGTGTTTCTTATTTAGCGGAAATACCGCAATTGCGAAATTGTTTTTTCGACTTTAGTGGAATGCCACATTGAACAAGTCTATACCATGACCTTAGCATGGCCACCATTAACTATAGACTCCCTATGCAAAACAACACATGCACCATTTGATGACCCAGCATACAGCCCATTATATAACACACCGAGCATGTCCCTGTGTGACCAATGCATGACCGGAGAGTCTGTCTGTCATACAAAAAGTTCTCCACTCTAGAGACTTGGATAAAGTGCAGCATGTACAATGACACCATTGTTCCAACGTCTCGCCACACATTTACATGTCACCTTCAGATACACTCAGAGAGAAACGCCAAGCCTGCCCAGAGATCAAGACATTAGCTTAGCGTTTTAGACACTAGCATTTCGGCCGCTTGTATCCGTGATCTCGTTCTTTCGGTCACGACCCAAAGCCGATGACCAGAGCTGGGGGTAGAAACGTAGATTGACCCGTAAATCGAGAGCTTCGCTTTTTCACTCAGCTTTCTCTTTACAGCAACGGATCGGTACAGGTCTCTTCTTCCTTCATTCATGAACGAGATCCTGAGATACTTAAACTCCTCCACTTTATAGATTTTCTTGGCAGCACAGTAACTGCAGCAGTTGTTTTTGTCTAACTGTTGCTGAACATCGTCACCGTAAGCAGAAATCTGGATTTCATGCAGATCAGTGATTGGTGCAAAAATGGATGTGTGATTTTTGCTCTAGGAGTGGTAACATTTACTTTTTACTTCGAAAAACAATATAAAAAACACAATACGCTTAATTTTGTAATTGGCAGGGCCCCAATGTTTTTTCTATTTCCATGAGGAAAAAATAACTATGGGTGCCCCCCTATCGGTCAGGGGCCCTTGGAATTGTCCTAACTTTTTCCCGGTATACGCGCCCCTGCCTGCCCCAGACACATCTGTATATCAGTACATTTATGTCTGTGTGGGAAAAAAAAGCAACGTTTTAAGTCAGTTCAGCTGTTTTTCTGTATCAGACTAGTATTGGCCAATATTAAACCTCAGATATCAGTATTGGTTGTCAGAGGTGAGAAAAGTGGATCGGTGCATCCCTAAGTCCAGACCGCAAACTCTCTTCTGGATGTGAACTTAGAAGAACGTAAAGAGCATCATTAAGCGGCTCACAGCTAACTTTGTTTGGTGTCTTTTTCACTGGGGGGATCACGCCTGTTCCTCCATTTCTCTATTTTCCTTCTGCCTGGGTTGCAGTTGGGTCAGCCAGAGAATACACAGCCTTCAACCCGCCTGTGTCTGCAGTGTGCCAGAGGAAAGGAGACGCCAAGCCGCCGCTGACCAAGATCGACACTCTGTGCATGTGGCACCAGATAATTAAGTTTGCCACAGAAGATGCAGTGGTTATATGAGCTCATAAATGATGCATTACGCAAACGCGAATACGACCTTCTGAGTGGGAAGCAAGTCCATCTGGGAGGATTTGGGAGTAAACCTTTTCAGGAGATTTTTATCTGTTGTCACAGCGCTAATCAATCAATCACCTTCCTTTTCAACTGTTCCTGTGCTGTAATGATCAAGGGAACAGATACGTTTTCTAGTTGTGTGTTTGTGTCAATGTCAAATTTATTTATATAGCACTTTAAAAACAGGTTTTAAACTGCACCAAAGTGCTGAACAAAAAAATGATAGAATAAGTTCATGAAAAGAAAAGGAGAATATATATATATATATACACCCTGGACAGGTTGCCAGTCTGTCGCAGGGCAACACAGAAACAAACAGGACAAACAACCATGCACACACACTCACACCTAGGGAGAATTTG